>JAOBBC010154919.1:0-10015 GCA_025388495.1 Curcuma longa | reverse complement strand
AATATAATCAATAAACTCAACAACGATAAGTTTTACCTTCTCTTCAGAGTAGTTGTGGCAATCAAATATTAGTTCCACATTCTTTTCCCACTCCAAATATGCTTCTGGATCACTTTTATCCAAAAATGAAGGAATCTTCAACTTGATGTTTTCTAAGTTTCTATCAACATAATCATTTATCCTTCTTCTTTGACCACCAATTCTATAACTAGATTTGCCACTAAAAGCTTTATCATCAAGTCATCAGAAATATCATCTTCATCAATATTATCATCATGATTTTAGCCCTTTGTGTAGGAACTCTATCAACTTGGCTCTTTTGCAATTTAGTAATTATAACATCTCATCTCTTTAATCTATCGAAGATCTAATTCAATTTGGTTTCCTTGCATTCCAAGTGTTATCTCAAGGTACATTGTTCAAATGATCCACTAGTCTTGCTTCCCCTCCACTTATTGCCATTAAAGCAATCTGTTGTCACTTAATTACTCAACTCACTAAGGTTAGTTTTTTAAAGAACTTAGAAATGAGGTAATTCCCTATAAGCGTTCATCGACTAATTAAAAAATTTTAAGGATAGTTAGATAAAGATAGGAATGGAAGAAGAATGCAATTTGTAGAATTAATGAACTTGAATTAAGTACTGAAAGAAAATTTACTATATTTGAATCTAGGCAAATTTATTAGAAAGCGGAATTGAAAGATTGAAATAAGTACTAAAAAGAAATTTGTTAGAACTTTATCTAGGCATGTGCTAGAATTAAATCTAGGTAAAATTTATGAAAATGTAAAATTGAAAGATAAAAATACTTAAAATAAGTACTGAAAGAAAATTTATCAGAACTTAATTTAGGTAGGTGCCAAAATTGAATCTAGGCAAAACTTTAAAGAAAATACAAAATTAAAATATAAAGAGTAGTAGAGAAGGAAATACAAATATAAAAATAATAAAATAAAAAAAGTGTATTTGTACTCCCACTTTTGTTGCTTTTCTTCTGCTTTCGTAGTTTTTTTCTAAATTTCACCCTTCCCTTCTTTTTTTTTTCTTTTCTCTCTTTTCTTTTTTTTTGTCAAAAATCATAATACTTTTTTCTTTTTTTCTTTGGTAGCAACAACGCAAATAAAACTTGTTGAGATTGAAATGATAGCAATAAATATCAAAAGATGATAAAAAATATAGTTAAGATTCAAGCATAAACGGAAAAGGATAACTAAATCGATTTAGAAAGGAACCTAGTCTCTGATATATGTGAACCCAAGGAGAATGATGTCTCAAGAACTCACAACAAATTAAAGAAAGAAAGTCTAAATCGATAAAATGGATGAAAAGAATTTCTACCCAATGCTTAAGGAAGCATGAACCTTAGGATTGGTGGTTGATAAGTTCTTAAACGCCACAAGGGGATGTCTTGACAAGTTTTAGTTCAATGAAGAATCAACAAGTGAAAGCCTCACCATGTGTTAGATTGAAACAAACCCAAAAGATTACATGTGTGGTCATCAGCTATAAGGTGAGCCAAAAGGAAGCTCATTTAGAAGAGACCTATGTAGACTACATAGTAGTTTGGACTTAAGTCACCATTACAACCCAAATAAAGATAAAAATTGAGCTAGAAAATATAAATGAACTTAAGAGACTAATTAAGCTCATCTAAGACTTGAATTAGGTTGACTAAGTCACATGACTTGCACTTGATCAAATCTACTTCGTTTGTAGATTTGGCTTTAACATCTTCAATTAACACATTAAGTGTGTCCTTAATCTTTTTAGCCTTAGCCCTTGTAATTGAGTCTCCATTGATGCATAATAGATCGTCAACAACATCTAGAGTGGGATGCTCCTTTTCTTTCATGATTTTAGCTTGTTGAGCCACAACTTAGTCTCCATTTTTAACTCCATTAGCATTATCCAACTCAAGGTAAGAGAGAAGTGCAAAGGGTAATAAGTCGTAGATGTCGATGTTGTCTTCGAAAGATATCCTCATCCTCCTCAATGGACAGAATCTTTGCAACTCTTGGAAGATGACTCTCTCCTAGGGTTTCCTATCACTAGAAACCCTTGATGTCTGAAACTAGTGCCCTTAGTTTCTTTATAGCCTCCAAAGATAACTAAAAATTAACTAACTTTCCTAAAAACTCATGGGTGTTGCTATCCTAATTTGACGCACCATGATTGTTGTAGCAAATGCCATGGCCAAACCGTGGTGTGCTAGAACTCCTTCGTCAATACCATAGGACATGATAGTGGCAAGCACCATGGCTTGCCCTTGTTCCTTGCTAAAAATCCCAATTGTTACTCTAATACTCATTCTGCCTCCAAGAGTGATGCATGGTTGTGGCAGGTGCCACGACCAAACCATGCATCATGCTAGAACGTTTGCTTCCAATGCTTTTCTTCTCAAATAATCTCCAACGTTATTGTTGGTGCTGGGAGCACTACATCAAACCTATGTTTTGATATATGACAAGTTTAAAGTTATATTTATGTTGTACTGATGAATGTTGTCAGGTGTATAGGTGTAGGTTACTTGATAAGAGGTGAAGTCCTAGTTAGGAACCAAATAATGGCTAAGTCCTAGTGGGACTAGGTGACTAAAATCCTCATTGGGAACTAAGCAAAGGTAAAGTCCTAGAGATGATAGGTTGTGGAAGACATGGTTGGGAACTGGGCAAAGGAGAAATCATAGTTGGGAACTAGATTAATCAAGTCAAAGGAAAGTCAATTGGGAGTTGAGGTCTTGGCAACAAGTTCAAGCGAGTCAGTTGGAAGTTGAGTTGAGATCGGTTGGCTAGGATATGAACATCTAGCTAAGGTGTACGTACGAGTAACATTCATATATTCATCATACTCATTAAGTACAACACTTAGAGGGAAGCATTTTTCAATAGTTCTAGGCAACCGAAAGGAAGTTCGGGTGACTAGCTGGGGATAAACATTGATTGACGGAGTCAAGAAGTTTTAGGCGATCGGACAGAGGAGCGAGATGACCTTGGTGTCCAAGCGACTAGAGACAACTTCTAGGTGACCAAAGATAACAAGATCCAACGATCCAAAGGAACTGGTCAAAATTGAATTTGACCCAAGTGACTAGAACACTTCTAGTCGACTAGAGACCGTAGACAACGATATTTATTGGATAAAAGTTACAAGCCACGTCAGTATCCTCCAGGCGATCGGAGAGGTTCTAGTCAATCGGATTAGTGTCATGTCTACATCAACATGAGCAATATAAAAGGAGGCTCGATGCACCTGTTTGGGGATCCATCTCTCGACTTATCTCTTTGTTCTCATCAAAAGTGCTCCTTGAGCTCTGACAAACATACTACTATCGCAAACACTAATGTTGTCATACATTTATTATTCATCTTTGTACACTTAACTTTTTAGATTCTTTTTGAGGTTTCTTCACTTCTAAAGGCTTTTTAGAAATGAGGGATTTGAAATAAGAATTATTTTTTTTACTCGTGCATGTCAATCTTTACTTAACATTTGCTCAATAGTTAAATTAATTCTTACATGTCATTTGAGCTTTAATACTTCAATTAGTTTATGCGTGATCTTTGTGCTCAAAATCTAATTAGTACTTGCACATTTCTTTTGTGCTCAGCATATTATCAATCTTCGCAAACTTATCGTGTTAAGTGTTCTTAAAGGTCCTACATTCTAGTTTGATATTTAATTATTGAATCTTGCCTAATTTTTATCTAACTTACATACATTTCACTTAATTAAATTTATGTTTAAGTTAATTTCTTTTTATTCCACTGCATATTGTTTGGGTTTAGAATTGAATTTTTCATAATTTATCACTTGTAAAATTAGATACTATAAATTAGTTTCTTTAGCCTACAATTAGATACTATAAATTAATATCAGAGAGGATTGAGCTAATAGTACGTTATGAAACCTTGATTAAGTGTCTAGGTTGGATAAGACATATTCTACCTGGTGCATCTAGTTAAGCAAAACTAGCTAAAGCTAACTCAGCCCATTCTAAACCAATTAAACCAAGGTTAAAGTTTATCAAGTAATAGATTCTTAAGTTAGCTTTGTCTTACGAAGTGATCGTTGATCTAGTTGATGCAATTAAGGCCTCAGTGCCTCACCATGACCTAGAAGCTAATTTAGGAAACTTTTATTTAATTAACCCAAAGTAAAATCTGAATCTAATGTAGGGTCCAATTTTGTGTTTTAAGTTGGATCAAACTCAAATAAATTTACAATAATCTTAATCCGAGCCTAGTCCAAGCTAAAATCCAAACCCTAATTACAACTAGACCAAACTAAACCAAACAATAATCCTGACCTAGCCTTGATTCAACTTAAATAATTTGATTGCTATTTTATGTGCTACTAATCCAAGTTTCACAAAAGTCTTGGAGTAATGTCTATGCATGAAGGATTCACAACCCGCCCTTCTCCTTTCGATGGCAATAACTTTGCCTATTAAAATGGAAGGATGGCCATTAAAGTAGGCTTTGAGCTACCTAAAAATTCAAATGGCGATCTAACCGACTTTAGTCACTCAACAAGTGACATTAAGAAGCAAGTTCAATCCAATGCAAGGGCTACAACCACATTACCATGCGATCTAACTCAGGAACCATGTAAGATATGGGAAATTTTTGTTAGGGGAGATAATGGAACTCGTCTTGTGAAGACGAAATGAACAAAATTGATTTCGTTCAAATCAAAGGTCATTTGGTTAGTGAACCAAATAATTTAGTTTTGAACCAAAATTGAACCAACTTGGTTTGGTTCATGATGAAAGAGGTTTTAGCAAAATGAATATAATAAGAAGCTTCATCTTGGGAAGATGAACTGAACAAACTGGTTTGGGTCAAATTAGAGGTCTTTTGGTTAGTGAACCAAGATTAAACCTGATTTGCTACAGTAACCAGTTCGATTGCTATAGTAAACCCTAAGTTTTAAGCCGGTTTAGCCCAATCCTAATCGTCACTCGGCCCGTTCAACCAAGCCTGAAAATCATCGTAGCTACTCATTATAACTAAAATTGCAACTTCCCTTGTTCAGCTCCCTGCCCATGCCGCGCCTCTTCCCCCCACGATCGCCCCTTCACCGCGATCCTCCATCGCGACCTTCACCACTCGCCGCGTGGAGAAGACCACCGCCGTTGCCTTCCTCGTCCTGCCACGATCCTCCACTGCACCCTTCACTGCCCGTAGCGTGGAGAAGACGAGAGCCAGCCGCCACTTGCCCTATGCACCGATCTGGCCTGCCGCCCTACTGCCGCCAACCTCCACGATCCTCCATCGCCGTAGCCGAGATCGAGCAGCCCAATGCCCATAGCGCTGCCGCCACCAACCTCCGCGATCCTCCGTCGCTATAGCCGAGATCGAGCAGTCGACGCTCGATGTCGCCGCCGACCTCTGTGATCCTCCATCGTCATAGCCGAGATCAAGTATCCCAACGCCACAGCGCTGCCTCCCTTCTCCCTCAAGCCACCCGCTTGAGAAGCAGGGTTCGCCAGCCGCCTCCTTCGTCGGTGAGCAGACGGACAAACTGATTAGGTTTTTTGTTACTATAATGGATTTTGATTTGCTGTTGGGTTTTCGATAGAGTTAATATTTGATTGATCTGTTTAATAGGATTTGTGGTTCTATTAAGGTTTGTCGTGTTGTTGGGAGGTTGAGGATAATGATCGGGTTAATGAATTGATCTATTCTAGGGTTGAATTTCTGTGTGTTGAATTCTGAGTTTCATTAGGAAGTTGTTCGGTTGGATTTGTTCGTGGTTGTTGGATGTTGATGGATTTTTTATTCTGTTCCAAGTTGCTTTAGGAGGATGAGCTTGAGAATCTGATGGGATTTTCATGTTGTTAGGTGGTTATATTTTGTTTAGAATTCTGTAGAGCTAGGGTTGATTGGAGTTGATTTGCTCCAGTTGTTCAATGCTTCACCGCTGAATTTCACCAGTTGAGATCAGGTAATTCTGTTGTTTAATGGTTGTTTTGGATTAGTTAAGGGTTTATGTGATGAGTGGTGTTAACTAGACTTAGTTGGGTTAATCCGGCCAAGTTGAGTTAATTGGATCTTGGTCAGGTTAGTTTGGATTTGGTTGTACTTAATTAGAAAATGAGTTTAATTGTGTTAATTGGATCTGGTTGAGGTTAATGGTGTAGTAGGATAAGTGAAGTTAGGGTTGAAAGATTATGGTGCAGTATGAGATTTATTTTGTTGAAAAATTTAATATATTGTCATATTTAGTGGATATTATCTATTTTAATTGGCAGGACCTCGATTTATTGATCCTGTTACATACAGAAATTTTATTTGGGGGTTCTCAGTTCGACGTGCATCTCACCAAGTAAGTACTCCTATACTTGGTCAATACAGATCTTTTCGTAGTGCATGATTTAGTATAAATCTGTTATTAATTATCTTGTTGCTATTCTTATTACAATCGTTGCTTGATTCGTGGCTTGATACTTACTGTTGACCTTGATATGATCCCATTGTCATTAATACAGTCTCATTAATTGTTGTTTATTTGTGATGACTTATTATGGTTGATGTTGTGTATATCTTGATAGATGTAGTAGTTATCTGTTGAACTGAGCATCATAACATGTTGTTATTGTTGGCTCTCACTATACCATTGTTGATAGTGGTACAGTGAGAGCATTATAGCACTGTGTGGGTGCGACCAGGACTAGCTAGATAGTTCTCCTAGGATATTGCCCCTCCCCCTCGCGTGTAGTTGGTCTGTTGTTGGAGTAGGTGATTTCTATCGTACATCCCAGTTCATTGTGTGGGTGTTTGGAGATGTTGAGTGCAGACAGTGACCAGGCAGCTAGATAGCTCCCTTGAGATATTTTTTTGCTCCCCACTCACATGTAGTGGTATGTTGTTGAAGTGTGTGTAGTTGTCCTGTCATGCGCCCAGTTCATTATGTGGGTGTCTGGAGGTGGCGAGCTGACAGTGACCATGCATATTGCCTGTGATGTGTGTTGCATATGTGCATGCATTTGTTGATAGTTTATTACTGCATCTTTGTGTGTGATTGTTGTACTTGTTTGATATATGATTGTTGTATGGTATGACATTACATGCATTGATTGCATATGCATAATAGCTGTTATTTGTTATGTTGTATTATTGACCTTGTTCATTAAGTATCCTTTGGAGAGACTGTATATCTTGTTGATGCTCATATTTATATTTATGTTGTGCACTTTTACTTAGTACCCACTGAGTATTTATACTCACTACTCACACCCTGGGGTTTTTCTTTCTTTCTCCCCAGGTAGCAGATAAGCATATTGGCTTGAAGCTAGGAGTTCTGCCGGGCTGCCCCCATCTCACAGGAGGAGTCATTTTTCTTTGTGCCATTCTTTCTAGATTATGTTCGTATACGTGGATTTTATCGTTGTTATAATTCCGCTTGCGCAGTTTCTTTTATCAAAGACTTTTGAAGTTTGTTGTGATTCTGTGGTGAGCACTATTGATATGCTATGGGATTTTCGTTGTTACATAGTTGATATATGTTAGTGATCATACCTTGTTGGTATGTGTATGTGGATCGGCATGTTGTTGTGGTTGGTATTTTTACATGCATGTGTTGAATATGTAGATGTCGTTGTGTGGGCCTTTATTTGTATAGTTTAGTAGTTAAAAACATATATTGTGTTGTTGAGCGGCAGTATGAGCCCTATCTTAATAATATGTATTCAGGAAAAGTTAAATTGTTACAAGGGAGATGTTGTCAAAATTTTTTAGACAACTGTCTCTCGGTACGTGACAGACCATTCAACAATGCTAAAAAAACTCTAAAAGAAACTCATCAAGCTTTATGAATGTCCAACCGATGCTCAAACTATAAAGAAGGATATGCTACTTAATCAACTTCAGATCATCCAAGGAGGGTGAGTTAATAAAAATCTTGAATGGAATCCATGCTATCAGTGAACAAGTCAACAATCATAACTTGATCAGGTATGCACTAAAAGTCTTTCCGAGGACTACTTTGTAAGCATCCTTGGTTGATACTTACAAAGTATGTAAGAACCTTTCAATTATCTATTTATATGAGCTTTTCTATGATTTTAAACTTCATGAGCAGACAAACCTTGATTGGAAAGGGTATGATTTTAATTGTAGGTAAAACCAACTCAAAAATCCAAACATAAGGAATAAACCGAGTTAGAATCTAAGTCTAGACCCTCAACTAATGAAGATGATCTATCTTCGAAAGTTGCCCATATCATCAAAAGGATGATCTGAAGGAAGAAATTATGTCAAAGGTTTGTAAAGAAGGAGGTTTCGAAAAAGGACCTTATAAAAATGTCTAATGCTTCAAATGCAATAAGAAGGGGTATTTCAAATCAAAATGTTTACTTCTAAAAGAAAAAGACACCGACAAGAACAAGAGGAAGAAGAAGGAAGCTCTAAAGGCAATGTAAGATGAGTCTTCTTCAGAATCTAATTCAGACCCGTATCAAGTCAACTTGTTGGATTGGTGGCAATCGAGGAGGCATCCAAGCTCAAGTCCGAGTCAAACTATAACTCAGCCTCAGACTCATGTTAAATCAGTGACTCAAATGAGTCCACTTATGAGGTAACTAGTCCTATCACAAAAAACTATATGTTAGGATTTCTAACTGGACTAGAACTTTAGTTTAAGTACAAGTTTAAGTCTTTACTTAAAGAAGTCAAAGACCTTAGGAAAGAGATAAATTTGGACTTATCAATGAAAGTTAGTCAAGTTGAAACCTCAACTTAAGTCTAGAGAAAAAGAATTCTAATTTAAAAAATCAAGTTGATGAGTTAAAAATCAACATGGATAAGTTCACATCAGGGTCCAAGTATTTAAGCATGATGTTTGGATCTCGACAAGCTATATATAATAAGATTGGACTTGAGTTTAGCACGAGTTAAAACCACATTGATTAATTACAAACCTTAAATTAATTCCTAACTAATTAATTTTTCGATTAACTATTTTATCAAATTAATCATTATATCAAATAAACAATTAATATAATTACTCTAAACCAATTAATAATCTTAATTACTGAGTTAAGATATGGAAATCAATTAATTTAACTAATTAATACCTAATTAATCATTTCAATCAACCAACCTAATTATTAATCAAATTAATTAACCAATAATAATCAAAACCTAATTAATTAAATTATTAATTAAGTTGCTACCATTCTTCTTCTTCTTCAACAATGGTGCCTGACAGTAGTAAATCGACGGATGGTGATACGGGAAAGGTCGAGCGATGGTGCTAGACCGACAAAGCCTATAGAGGGAATGCTAGTACTGATATAATCAAAATATCTCCACAATGGTATGATATTGTCCACTTTGGGTCTAAACCTTCATGGTTTTATTTTGGCCTCAACCCAAAAGGCCTTATACCAATGGAGATATCTTTTATCTTATAAACTCATGATCTTTTTCATGTATTTCCAATGTGGGACTTTGATTGTATCCAACAATCCTCCCCTTAAACAAACCCCCTACCATTATCCTCATGGTACGGATCCAAACTCCCTCTACCAAAAGCCCCCCTATCATTATCCTCATGATCCAAGTTCGAACTCCCTCTACCAGGAGCCCCCCTGCCATTATCCTCATGATTCGAGTCTGAACTCCCTCTACCAGGAGCCATCCTACCATCATCCTCATAATCCAGGTCCGAACTTCCTCTACTAGGAGCCCCCTACCATTATCTTCATGGTACGAGTTCGAATTCCCTCTACCAAGAGCCCCCTACCATTATCCTCTTGGTCCGGGTCTGAACTCCCTCTACCAGGAGCCACCTACCATTATTCTCATGGTCCGGGTCTAAACTCCCTCTACCAGGAGCCCCCCTACCATTATCCTCATGTTTCAAGTTCGAACTCCCTCTACTAGGAGCCCCTTACCATTATCCTCATGGTCCGAGCCTCCCCTACTGTTAGTGTAAGGTGCACTAAGATCTTGCCTAGAGTTTTGATGTTTGACAATACACCTAAGTCTGGTCAGTTTGACCAAGGGGTGA
>JAOBBC010154816.1:0-10016 GCA_025388495.1 Curcuma longa | reverse complement strand
AATAAACTAATTAGTGTCTTTGGGGGGGCTCTCGCACAGCCGTGTGCTAGGGCACGCACGACCGTGTGCTAGGGCACGCACGACCGTGTGCTAGGGCACGCACGACCGTGTGCCCTTTTATAGGAAAGGAAGCACGGCTGTGCCTAGTAGGCACGGCCTGCAACAGGGCTTATTCGGTGCACGCTCGTGCCTCATGGGCACGGGTTGGCTAAGGTGCTCTTCAAGCAAAACCACACGGCCGAGCCTATTAGGCACGACCTGCATAGGTTTTTATTCGGTTGAGAGACATGGTCGTATCCAATAGACACGGCTTTGAGTGGTTGCTCTGCTGTTGGGAGACACGGCCGTGCCTATGGGACATGACCTAGCTTTATTCAACTTCAATCTTGGAATTTCCTACAAGGAACAGGAAAACTTATTACTAACTTGCTGAAACAATAAAAGATTATGTAGTAAAGAAAATGAATAAAATATAAAAAGAAAACCCTTGAGTTGCCTCTCAAGAAGCGCTTGTTTACGGTCTTTAGTTCGACCCCTTTTATTATGTAGTGTACATAGCTTATTGGTTGACATCTCGCAACTGAGCCCTGGGTGGTACTTTGTATTTTTATTTTTTTTTCGTATTGCTTCATTATTATCCCAGCCGGTGCGGGCTCCTTCATCGGCTAGTGAGGTTGGTACAAAACATTCTTCTTTTACTAGATGTCATCCAGCCTACAACAATGTGCTTTTTCTGGGATGTAAGCGTTGGAGTCAAGCGAGTGGTTGAATTCTACTCTTTTTCTTCCCACTTCTAGGGACAATTTGTGATTCTTCACATCAATCTTTGCTCTAGCAGTGGTTAAAAATTGCCTCCCCAAGATGATAGGGATCGACAGATCTTCTTTCATATCTAGTACAACAAAGTCGGTTGGGACGGTGAATCCTCTGACTTCTACCGGCACATCCTCAACTATTCCCATACGATATCTACATGAATGGTCTGCTAGTTGGATGACCATAGTGGTAAGCTTGAGATCCGTATATTCGCATTTCTCACTTATTGGGTAGGGGATGATACTGACGCTAGCCCCTAGATCACAGAATGCCCTACCAATAGAAATATTGTCTATCTTGCACGGGATGGTAAAGCTACCTAGTTCTTTGAGTTTTGGAGAAAGTTTGTTGTTCAGAATTATTACGCTAACCTCCTCCGTAAGCACTACAGTATTCTTGGCCTGAGTGATATTTTTGGTGGACATGAGCCCCTTAATGAACTTGGAAAATTTGGGCATCTCGACAAGGACGTCGAGAAGGGGAATGTCCAACGAGATGTCCTTGACTCTATTGTAAAGTTTCTCAAACTCATCATCCTTTTGCTTGTACAGGAGCCTTTGCGGGAAAGGTATATTCTGCACTAGTGGTTTCTTTGTTGGTACCTCAGCGGGCGTAGTGGTCTTGACTTCCTTCAATTCATCTTTAATAATTGGCATAGAGGAAGGAGATTGTTCGGCGACTGTTGTGCTTGTAATATCTTCCAATGGAGCAGTCACTTGAGGTTCCTTACCCTCTAAGGTTCATCCGCTCCTAAGCTCAATGGCTTTGCAATGCTCCATGGGGTTGAAATCTAGTTTTCCTGGAAGTGCACCCACTTATCTGGAAGAGAGGGAAGAACTAATCTAAGCTATCTATGTCTCTTGCATCTTCATTCTCTTGTCATGGTTATCTAATTTCTCATTTACCTTAACCATGTCACTTTGTAATTGTTCCAGAATTTTCAGGATTTTTTGGATGTCAGATACTTCCTCACTTGGTTTGGGCGCAGCTTGATAGGAAGGTTCCTAGTTGTTGCGGTAAGAAAAGTTGGGATGATTCCTCCAACCAGGATTGTAGGAATTTGAGTACGGGTTGTTCCTTTGATTATATGTACCAACTGCATCGCACTGTTCATATTGGGCAATCTGAGCTTGCAGTGCTCCCACTTGGCACATTTATTTGGTGTGACTGAAATCTTCACAAATATCACAAGTTGTAGCAACCGTATTGACCTTTCCAATGCTAATATTTTTGACCCTTTTACTAAGGGCATCCATCTACACATTCAGTCGAGTAAGAGTTTCAACATCATACTTCCCAGGAGTTCTAGCTATGCTACCTCTCTCATTGGCCCACTGGTGATGATTAAATGCCACATTTTCAATCAAATCTTCGGCTTCTTCAAGACTCTTGTTCATTAATGCACCTCCTGCAGCGGAATCCAAGTAAACCTTTGTTTGATAATTGATTCTGTTGTAGAAAGTGTGAATAATAAGCCATCGTTCAAGCCCATGGTGTGGACACTTCCTTAACATCCCTTTGAATCTATCCCAAGCTTCGAACAAAGATTCTCCGTCCAACTGCATGAAGCTCGAGATTATGTTCCTCATGTGAGCTGTCTTACTTGGGAGATAAAATTTGTTCAGGAATATTTGCTCACACTGCTCCCAAGTAGTAATACCATTGGAGGGTAGAGAGTAATACCAAGACTTCGCCCTATCGTGGAGAGAGAACTTGAAAAACATGAATCTTATGACATCGAAGCTGACCCCTTGCATTCTCATAGTACTACAATGATCTAAAAATATCTCCAAGTGTAGGTTTAGGTCTTCATTTGGTCTGCCACCAAACTGATTTTGTTGTATCATAGCAATAAATCCCGATTTGAATTTAAAATTTGTTACTTTAATGTTTGGTACGGCGATACACAATGTCATTCGTCTCACCTGTGGTGCTGCATAATCCTTTAAAGACTTGTGAGCCATGGTCTCTGATGTGTCTTCTTGAATGTCGAGTCTTTGAGAGTGAAGTCTCCTCCGAGATGTTCTTTCGATTTCTGGGTCGAAAGGAAACTCCACTTGTTTGGACCTACGTATGCACAATAAAAGAATATGTTATTAACCTTCCAGAATAATAATGAATCTGGAAAGAATAGTACCAATTAAAAGAAAGAAAGAATTGAAAGAATATATGGAAGCAAATGAATAAATGGAAGAAGACTCTTAATGTAAAAGATTAGTGAAAAATTACGCACGATCCCCAGCAACAACGCCAAAAACTTGATAGATCCGCAAGTACACGATCGTCGTTAAGTAATAAAAAGATATCGAACCACAGGGACCGTGCAATCAATCACTAAACTAACATAAGAAGAGTCGAGGGTTCACGTAGTTTGGGTTGAGATGGGGAAAGTGAGAGTGAAATCGAGCTCCTAGACCTCAATCGAAGAAAAATCAACTAAGTGATAGGATTGGGAAAACGATCCTAGGACTTCGGATTCCTCGAGATTATGGTTGATTGACTATGGACTCCTTACCATTCCTCAATATTTACACAATTATAAAGATTCTAAACAAAATATCCAATTTAGACCTCATCAGGTTTCCTCGGAATAAAATCAATAATCCTCTAACATTACGATTACTAGTTTGAGATGACACCCAAATAGCCTGGTTATCGCTCTCCCGCTATCACTGGGCACTCCAGCAATGCTACTAGTGTCCTACCCTCTGTCACCGAATACCCAATTAAGGACCTTTCCCTAGCAATCAATAACTATTAGCTATCTCTCATAAAGATTTATTGTAGCCTAAAAATCTCTTCGGAAAGTCCGGTTAAAGGTTCACCTTCTATCACAAGGCACCCCGGTCATACGATCCTAAATTTTCCTTAAACCACAACTCACCCTCATCCTTATAGATTCATACCATTCACAAACATATCATCAAACAAGCACAATGCACAAATCCATAAATCAAATGTATAGACATATTATAGAACATGGTAAACACAAATCTATAGTTACAATCATCCACAATACACCTCGATTCCTCCTACATCCTAGAATCTAAGGTTCTACTCCATGACGGAGGGGTTACAACATGAAAAAGATTGAAAGAAATATATTTTAGATCCTAAATCTAAGATAGAAAAAGGAAATAAAACTTATCAATGATTGTGGTCTTCTTTGTCTTGTAATCTCCTCATTGACGGTGGATGGATGCAGCGGAGTAGTCTCGAATGGATGAATGGATCGTTGATTCTTGCTCTGGATGGCGGCTACGGTGGCTCTCAATCACCTCCAAGGGCTTTCCCCCCTTTCTTAGGGCAAATAAGAGGGGTATTTATATGCCCATGCTATCAGGTTTTCGCCACAGGGTCGTGCCTGGTGGCACGGCCTAGGACACACGGCCTCCAAGCTCCGTCACACAACCGTTCCTGGTAGGCACGGCTAAGAGTAGTTGATGCTCGGGAAAATAGGCACGGCTGTGCCTCATTGGCACGACTTCAAGCTGGAATTTGCTGGGATTTAAGGCACGACCGTGCCTGGTAGGCATGGCCCCAATCTTGCACGGCTCTGGTAGGGGGCATTGTCGTGCCTATAAGGCACGACCGTCAGCAACAGAAGCTCTGGTGGTGAGGCACGGCCGTGCCTTGTAGGCATGACCCCTCAGGATGATGAGACATGGTCGTGCCTTAGAGGCATGACCCTGTCTTGCCTTGTCTTCGTTTAATTCTCTGTTTTACCTTCTTTTGCTCCATTTCCATCCTGCAAAAGCATAAACACAAAAGCAGACCTCTGAACTAGGAAATGAAGAAAACACGCCTAATGCATAAATAAAGGATGCAATAAACTTAGGATAATGATATGAAATGCGGAAAGATGTGCAATGAAAGCGTAAAAAACACATATATACCCTACGCACATCATCTGGTGGACATGACTGCTAGCTGGTGTGGCTCGGGTAATGAGACATGGCCGTGCCTTATAGGCACGACCCCTCAGGAGATGAAACACGGTCGTGCCTTATAGGCATGACCCTGCTTTGCCTTCTATTCATTCGATCTCTATTTCGCCTTATTTCGCTTCAGTTCTGTCTTGCAAATACACAAAATATAAGAGCAGACCTCCGAACTAGGAAATGAGAAAAATATACCTAATGTATGGATAATGGATGTGACAAACATAGGATAATATCATGAAACACATAAGGATGTGCAATAAAAGTGGTAAAAACGTATGTATACCCTACGCACATCACCTGGATCCAGATAAGGATGTCTGGAATATAAAGTTTCAGCTCCTCCTTTCCTACATTACAAGCTAGTACAGAAATAAAATAACAGGAAATAAAATAGTTTTTGTAAACTGTTTGGTCTTGACTTTAGGTTTCCAATGAAACCCTAGGTTAGATTGACGCATACTATTCCCCTTACCGAGTATGTTGGGATTGTCCCAATGCAATGTATGTGTTTACACTTTTCGCAAATGTGTGCAGCAGAAATATACAAATAATTAAACTAATTATTATCATAACACACGCATGCAAAACAAGAAATAACATGTACAAGGCATAGCAGAAAATTAAAAAATTTAAAATAATTGTTATTCAACGTGTACCTTATTAATGACGTTGAGCGAAGTTGGCATCAATCGAGCGGTCCTTTGCGAAGTCCTGCCTATACTGGTGATCCACGCCAAACTCTCGTTTGGACGGCTTCGGAAGCCACGAGTCGCATCATCATCTTCGACACTAGCTGATGATCAATAATGATCTATTCAAGAGAAAACCCTTATTCCAGAAAACACACAATAACATTTGTTGCAATCATTTTCCAGAGTTTTCTAACTATCACCGAAAATCATATTTCTAGTATAGTTTTCGGTGGTCAACCTTTGACCGTCAATTTAGGACAAACGGTCAGAACCTTTTCAACATTGATGGAACAATATCCAAAAATTTCATAAGTTTCCGTAGAGATGATTGATAGTCGTCACACGAGAAGGATTGATTGGCAATGGTCGGACAACTTATCCAAGGATCGAAAATAATTTTCGGTGACTGGGCAAGGTTTTGACAACAAAACCTAATACAATCTGACAGCGTTCGCCCTCTTCTCCCACGCATCCAAAATAGGGATGACACGAACAACATCTCCTCCTCCTCTCCCACACAACCAAAATAGGGATGGCATGAACAACATCTTCTCCTCCTCTCCCACACGACCAAAATAGGGATGGCATGAACAACATCTTCTCCTCCTCTCCCACATAACCAAAACAGGGATGGCACGTGGGTTCCCCTTTCTCCTCCACCAGATACCTTCTCTAGCGATCAACGTCAGGTGGAAAACACCCAAATGAGCATCTACGATGGCAAATAGAGTAGAGGAAGAGGAGAAGAATGATCAGGATTGGCTGCCAATGCTGGGAGCGATGAGACACCACCGACTTCATTCTCCCTCGGCCATCAAAGCATCTTGCAGGTTCGTAGCTGATGAAGCTGTCGGCAAGTCCGTAGCCAGCGAAGCAACCACGCCCTCCTCTATTTTCTCAACATTCTCACGATTGGTGGAGTCGGGATCACACCTCACGCGATCAGCGGCGGTGGCTCTTCGATCCGACCATGCCCTCGCATGGACAGGAGGCATCGACGATGACACACCCACAAAGAAGAAGCTTCAGGGTCGTAGGGTTTGGGGGCCTGGCAATGAATAGGGCGCGATGCCCTATTTTTATCGCGGCTCATTGAGAAGCTACAGTAACCCAAAATCGTGATTTGGGTTTTTTGGCTGAACCGGAGAAGAAAATTAACCCAGGTTGAACCGAGTTCAGCTCATGTTCATTGTTCAATAATCGAACGATCTTCGATTTGATCCAAACCACTTTTGTTCAATTCATCTTCACAAGACGAAGCTTCTTATCACATCCGTTCTGCCAAAATATCTTTCATCATGAACCAAATTAAGTTGGTTCAATTTGATTCAAAATCAAATGGTTTGGTTCAATAACTAAATGACCTCCGATTTGAATGAAATCAATTTCGTTCATTTCCTCTTCATAAGACAAATTCCATTATTTTGTCCTTTATCTAGTCCAATCAGACTTTATTACTTTCATTCTGAGAATCCAATTCTCAAACTCATTTTTAGTCATTCGGAGAACTTATAGTGCGTGTGAGCCAATAAGTTCCTGTTCCTGCTTATGTTGGTCATCTGTAATTAACCATTAATTGCAGAACGATCATGAGTGGCACCTAGTAGCACATCATGATCTCCAATTGATCAGAAAATCAACGATTGATTCCAAAACATTTTTAAACCCTTCAACAGCTCTAATGCAACGTGCCTCGTTCCTTTTACAGTTTTATACTCGCTTGGTTCAAGACAAGGTCTATATGTGTCAGTCCCCACTAGGCTAACTACATCACACCTAGCCCAAACTAATTTTCTTATCTTGTGGATTCAAGTTACTTGTACATGTGTCCAAGAGTGTCGTACTCTTGACATATAATGCTTTGGCCAAAGACTTTTAGGAACAATCTTAACAAGCTATTGCAGGGTATATATCTCCTTTTTCAAGGAGCAATGAATCCTTTATGGGTTATTCAAATATCTCGGGCACTTCAACTTATACCCAATCATCCTAGGTCCACACCTCCTCAGAGATGTTTGCTTAAGATGTTAAAGTATAAGCCTCCATGAGCAAGATGACTTGAATACCGCAAGTCAAAGGAAACTCATACTTAAGCTGCACTGAGATCTTCATTGATATATGTATAAAACCATATGAAGTCTCACAGTAGGTCACTCCAATGAACTAGTTATCTTTAACTAGCATCCACATTTAACTTTCAACATCCAATATCTCCAACCAACGAGATCAGCTGCTTGGCTAACCAAGGAGTTCAAAATATGCTATGTGAATTACTATTTATCCAATAAATAGTATAATCGTAAGGCGATTACCTTATGACACCCCTTAAATATAACAACATCCTCACCCACTCTACTCGGGAGAAGCTACCTTTGCCAATCATGTCCTCTAGACCTATTAGAATTTTGCTCAACCTTGATCCTCGACCTCTAGGTCTTCCACTACTAGACGTCCGATCCTCCAAACCTGTCTAGACTTTCTATCTAGTTCTCTGATCTGCAAAGTCTTTCTGCCTAGTCTTCTAGGCTAGGACTTCCTTGCCTAGTCCTCCAAACCAAGTCTTTCTTGCCCAATCCTCCAGATCAAGTCTTCCTTGTCTAGTCCTTCAAATCAAGTCTTTCTTATCCAATCCTTCAAATTAGGACTTTCTTTGCCTAGCCACAACTAAGATTTTCTTGTGCTATCTACACACTCAATTCAGCTTATTAGTCCACTTCTCAAACTTAACTTGAACCTTTTGCCATTATCAAAACTCAAGTTCGATCATCTAGTACTCCTTGCACCAACAATCTTCTCCTTTTTGATTATGACAACTTAGGTTCCAAGTTAAGTAAATAATTACTTTAAACAAAAATAAGCCATCATAGTTTTCTAAGTCAATAACAAGAATTTTAAAAATTAAAGTTTTGACTCCCCCTTAATTCATGATTCTCCCCCTGAAGTTAAGTTCTATTTAGAGAAAATTTTTCCTTTCTCCCCTGAACTTCACATGGATTTTTCTTTATCGATTTGGTGAAACACCATCCAAGTCATGTTTAACCTTTTAAAAAAATATTTTACAAATATTAAACGTTTTTGCAGACATCAAAATCATTTGGAACTCAGTTTTGAAAATTTTAAACATTTCCAGTCAAAAACATTAAATATTGTTAAAAAATTCCAAGGTAATATTTAGAAAAAATTTCAAGGCATTTCCAAGTCATTTTCCAAGTCTTTCCAAGTTAATTTTAAAATTTTGACCATAATTTTTAATTTAACTTGACCATTCTCTCCCCTTTGATATAATAAAAAATAGTTATTAAAAACTTAAGGGTATTTTTTTGAAAAAATTTAAAACTATAAAATTTCAATTATGTGAAAAATTAGGTTTAAGTCTAAGCATATCATATATATAATACATAAAAATACTTAGATAAAAAAAATTATCTTTTAGACACATGTCTAACTTATTAGTATTGGCTGATTATCAGAAGATAGTAGTTTGACCAAGTTAGTCAAGTTCAAGTGTATCATTTCAGCCAGCCTTTACTAAACAGGAATACTTAACTTGATCCATGTTTTTTATTTTTAGCCCAAGTTTTTGTTTAATGCACGGACATAAGCATGGAAAACCTAAACTTTTATCCTATGCATCTCATACCATTCTAGGGTTCACAATATAAAAATAAGTTATCTAGTGTGCTTTGTGAGATGCGGTAATCAAAGTCTATAGGTGCATAATCTTTACTAGGAGTGCTTAGGCTAAGCCCAAGTTTAACTTTTAATTTTGAAATAAAAAATTAAAAATTAAGTTGTTTAAAGACAAGTATAATTTTGAAAACACTTTAAAAACTAGGTAATAATAGATTTGAAAATCATGAGTTTTAAAAAACTATTTAGATAAAAATTAATTTTTTAAAAAAATTATTCTTAGTCTACTAAGAACATTCCTAATTGAGAGAAAAACAACTACAATCAACATAAGATAAAGTAGGTTAATGCACTAAATAGTAAATTAGTCAAAATTAACACTGAATAAGCAAAGTCAAAATACAACAACAACTACAGAGCATGTCCATCATCTCAGTATGTCTAGTCCTACTTTGCTCCTCCTGACTATCAAACTAGCTAGCCATAGTCTGTTGGTAGGTCGCAACTAACTTATGTAGACTGGTAACTGGTTCATGCAGACTGATGACTAACTCCTCAAGTCTGATCACTCTTTACTCTAGAGTAATAGGAGGTGGAGGTGGAGGTGGAGGGATCTGTAGAAGGTCAATTAGGTCGATGTTGTCCGCCTCATCCTCGACTGCCAACTGTGGCTGAGGTTGGTTCCCTGTCTCTGACAAGGTCCCATCCTCATCATATGGACCCCAGCTAAGGAGAAGTTCCTAATGCTTAACATGTCAAACTCACTAGTTGGTTTGACTTCACCTGAGGTGATGTCAAACCCTAGAGATGATAGGAGTGAGGTCAAAATGTGGCAGTAGGGCATATGTACCCTTCTGCAAGTGGTGACACTAGATGAAAAGATGATGTCATGGAACATATGTAAACTAATATCTATATCTAACCTATGATGTAG
>JAOBBC010154608.1:0-10020 GCA_025388495.1 Curcuma longa | reverse complement strand
GAAAACAAAGAAGAAATTCCAAGTCAATTGCAAGGTTAACATTTTAGCAAAAGGTGAAATTTACTACTCCAGCAGTCCCACATGATTGATCATACGATCATCTATGAGAAGATAAATAGTTGCAGTTGGCCACGATGGAGGAGGACATTGTCTCGACTTCGTTGAGATTTGTTCTTGTCCACTTCAACAACTCTGTTATGTCGTAATCAATTTAACTATGCCTCGAGGATAAGGCTAACATTGCTTTTTAATAGAAGGGATGAACAAAGTGTGACACTTTCATAAATTAATCGATGTGCACGAAAGCAACTCTGATTCAAAAATTGCCAAGAGGGATTTATTAATGAATCAACTCTAAAATTTTAAGATGCATGAAGAAGAAATGATGAGTAAGATTTAAGGAGATTCACAGTGGATGAATTGCACTTTGAGAGGAAAGATGGTTCGATTCAATTTAGAGGAATTCCTCTGGCACCATTTTGAACTTCAATTGTTGATTCTTATGATGTGTCGAAAGATCTTAAGATATTTTTTTAGATAGATTCTTTTGTCAAATGGATGTCCACGAAATTGAATTTCAAAGGTACATTTAAAAAAAAAAGGCTACTTTGAGGCGTATTTTAGTCAAAAAGAAGCCCAAAAATGACTAATAATTTCTTCTTTTTTTTCAATTTTTTATATTTTTCACTTATGATATTTTTATATTTTCTCCTTTTAAAATATTATTCGGATTTTTTTTATTTACTAATTTATATATATTTGTTTTTTAAAAAAATATTTTGTATTTAAAAAATAAATAAATTCAGCCTATGGTCCGAATTGACATGGGCACGGGTCAATTGTATTTAGGCTCGTTTGATATGCTAACTAGGGTTGTGCCCAACAAAGCTCATGCTTCATGAACTTCTAGATTTCTTCTTGAACATATCGTTTAACTTAGCCCCCAGGAGTTGATGCCAATATGGGATGCATTCTCTCTCTTTTTGTTTAAATGACAACAAAAATATATGATAAATATTATTTTTTTTATAATTCAAATATTTAATTTTACGAATCAATTAATTTTGGAAGTATCGATTCGACTCCACGGAAGTTTCTCATTGATGATCAAAATAAATTGAAAAGCACGATTGATGTGTTGCTTCTCAATTAGTATTTTAGGATTATCTTTTTACTAAAAGAAATTAATTTATAATCCATCATTATTAAAAATTGATGATATTTAATTAATTATGAAAATATTTTATCGTTGCACTGTAACGGATGACAACCCCTTTATATATAATAAATTTGTAAGCGACCCACCCTTCTCTAGGTAAAGTAATCTTCAAGTCATTATTTTTTTTAAAAAAAAACATAGGTTTTAGAAACAGGCTCCCTTTTCACCAATGTCGGCTGAGATTGCACAATCAAAGTCACAAAAATGATGACTGTATGATAAGGCAGGACATAGGTCTTAGATACCGACCCCTTCGAAGCCAATGTCCTTTGAGGCTGCACAAGGAAACTCCCGAGCTTTTGGATCAACTCAACATGACATTTGCCTTCCTTACAATCGAGTTATCGGGCTAAGGGGGAGCTCAAAGTAGTGTAGTTGCACTCAAGAAGCTTTTGTGATAAGCTAGGGATGGATGCTAATGGGTCGGACCAAGGCTATAGCTAGGGATGCCAATTCCTCGAGTTAGCTTAGGGTTTTTAAGGTAGCTTGATCATGCAAAGCCCCATTATTAATTAATTCTTAAAATAAAAATTTATAGAAATTTGTTGTTTTTAAAATATTCTATCACCATTTGCATCTATGCATTCTCAAATCTCCTTGCATCATAGCAGCAGGAATTGCACCATGTTCGAGTGAATGACCTTTCTATTAATAATTTCAGGTCCTTTTGTCTGGTGACAAACTGTAGAGGGGACTCCAATAGACCTCCCAATGACCGCTAGCAGCTTCAGCTGCTGCTGCTTCTTCTTCTTCTTCTTCGTAGAAGATGAGAAGGCATTGCTTGGCGTATGAGCTGAAAACAAGACGGTGTATAATTTGTTTTCATTGTATTTGAGGATGGATGACTTGTATAAATATAGAAGATTGCAAAAGAAAAACAATTTTCCTCTATAAATTGTCATTACCTACTCCTCCATTGGTGTCAGAGCCACCTTGTAGATTCATACCACCGTCCAACTAGATCTAAAGCTTCATGATGCATAAAAATTCATCTCCCCTATAAACAAGAACGAAAGTAAAAGAAACAGAGTAATTTGGTGACTGAATTTACATATAGCAGCTCATTCTAAGACATCTCACAGAGCCACTCTGTTCTACTTTCACAGGAGCAGGAGCAGTGGAATTGTCCAAGTGAAGTCGAGCGTGTGAACTCCAGTAAACCTGCCCGATTTGCTTGCCATAGTAAGCTGAAGATTCTTAATCCAACTAGATGGGCTGCGTCTCAATCAATCGAGCAACCAAACAAGAGCACATGATATTGGTCGGCAAACTTACAATGTAAATCTATCCCACAGATATCAAACAGCCAACATTGGAAATGAGCCTGTTTCAGGACAATTATACAAAAGGAACTTTTGAAATCATGGAACTTTATCCAATTATAAATACTATGAACATTAAGTATACACCAAGATGAGTATTGTGCAAAATTGAATAATACTCCAATACATTTGAATTTGGAGCATTATTGATTTGGAATTATTCATAACACTGCGATCTGGCCACTAGCTGGTGTTCACATCTGTTCTAAAACTCAATTTTTACATATTATTATTTTTTCTTCTTCTTACCTTTGTCTCTTTTGAGTTTGTTGGTCTTGGATAACTGGGGCACACCCCACATTCAACAATTGCTGTAGCTTGCCTGTCAAGGTTTATGCTGATACACCAACTATATCTTTAATTGGGATGCAAGGTTGGTGATACTGATTGCATTTACAGTTCTTGTACATTGTTGACGACTGTTTTCCCACAAAAATGAGCATAAGGAATCATCTTCCTCTTGTAAACAGCACAGCCAGTTCAATTGTATTCTCTTTACATGATCAATTTATGCTTATCTCAGTTTGTTAACTGCTAACCACCAGATCCACTCAGCATCTTCCAGAGATCTAAACAAGGTTTCCAGAACCTTTTAACTTTCTTTTTCCTTTTTCTTTTAAAGAAGCAGAACCTCCAAGCTTTAATTATAATCCTAGCAGAATACATCACGTCCCAACTTGATCACTGCATGTTCATATACTTCATATTTCTGTCATTCACAATAAATTCTAGCACCGTAGAGACGATAGCTTCATTGAGGATAATCTTCTGTTCCATGCGATTTCAATCTTCGATGTCAATCAATATGGACCATTAGCATATGTCCCTTGACAGTTAATGGCACAAAATCCATAGAGCTACATGATCACAGATCATTGCAAAATTCATGCTATCATTGAAAAATTCTGTAGCTCTGTAGCTTGAAGAAAGCCTTTTCTTCAGATTGACCTCCAAATGATGAACTCCATCAGGTGCTGTGTGGGGATGCTATAGTTGATGAGTGACTTCTTCCACAGTAAAATCCACTCCGACTCATCATCGAAGTACTTGAGATTCACTGAATTTTCAACAACTATATTGAACCGCTTCAAGACCTCATATCTCAACTCTTGGAAGTTCCAATTAGGATCTAGTCGTATCCTAACTTTTTCTGCACCATATGTGGCTTTTAGTATCATCCAACTGCTTTTGAAATTTTCTATAGGCTCCAAACTTCCAGAAGAACATTGCTCTCCAGGTGGCCTGTGACTTTGAAATTCATTAGGGTAAATCCGTGTCCTTTGAGTCGAAAGATGAAAATCCATTGGGTTATTTGCTCCATGAGGAATGCCACTAACCCTCTCCTCAAGGTTTTCTTCCTGCCTCATTGTGGTGTCAACAATCTGCATACAGTGCTTTTCTCCCCCAGGAGATGAGAGACTTGGAGTAGAAGTTTGACTACAGGATGACAAGTGTGAAGATGATGAATGGTGATGACTTAATTTAGCATCTACATCCTGATTAGGATGTGGATGGTCATTTTGGATTGGTCTGGATACTGGAGAGTCTCCTGATGAATTCTTCTTTGAGATGGGCCCAGTTGAGAAATCTTTATACAAGGACCTTAGTTGAATGGCTTTATCAGCACCATGAACGGAGTCAATAACAACCTGCAGTTTCTTTAAAGAGTAATCTACTTTCTTTAACTTCCGGGAAGGCCAACGAGTTATTCCGTGCTGTCGACATATTCTTTTAAGAGTAGTAGGACACACTGGAACATGGAAATTAATAGACAACAGCATCATCAGTCTAGAGGTAACCAACATAGAAACTATGTAAACTTTCATATTTTCCCCAAAAAATACACTTTTGAGTCATTTGTTAAAAATGTACTCCGTGGCAACAAAACTAAATTATCTTAAAGACCACCATGAATAAGCCCCATGTTGTGGTTATCTTCATAGATAAGTTGAAAGCATAAATTATACTTTATGGTTATCCTTTCTATAGCCCATAGCTTTTTCTTTATTCATTATATCCTAATTGCCTTTGGTCAGCTGTGTGCTAAATGGATGTTGTCCTTCCTTGAGCTCTATGCAAAGTTACATCTCTAGTTAAATTTAAATTGATGAAATTATTATATTTATTATATTAACTAAAGTGTTCTGTGATCTACATTTAGCCTTATAACTATTTACTTGATGCAACTCTTGTAACTACAATCTATTGGCGACCCTTAAACATGTATGCACCATCTCAACACTCTTGGATCTTTTATACATGTTTCTTCACAAATTCTTTGTCCAAATTTGAAGGTAAAAGAACTCATTGGTCCATATGATTCCTGGTCCACACAAATCGTCGACTGCAGTAAATTCTGTATTCCTGGAGTGACACGAGAGGTACCTTGTCAATGAAGTTGCAAAACTGTTTGAATGTGCAGTTCACGTGTAATAAGCTATATGGTCCATCTACCTTTCCTCCCAATCTCTCCTTTTCATGAATCTTCTACTATTTCTTTCACATTTTTATTATTCTCAAATATCATCTTTCTCTTCAAAGTCAGCCTGAAAGCTGAAATGATGTTGTGTGGATCCTTACTATAAAGAAACCCATTGGTCAACATGAATGCTGGACTGCAGTCTATACTATTAAATTCACAAGGTAATACGAAACTTATGCATGAAAGTAACCAAAAACAAAGGAAAAACATTGATAGATTTTGAAATTTGAATATGCACTACATATTTAAAAACATAGGCTATTCTAGTTAAACCACGCCTTGCACTAATAACTTCACCAACTGTTGCTGTTTCTTTCTCATTCTCCTTGCCCTCCAAATATCAGCTTTCTCTGGCATTCCATCATGCGGGACTTAGCACTATCATAGAGTGTTTTACCATCTTTTCTTTTATCAAATGCCGTATTTAATATACAGTTCTCAAAATAAATCATGTTGCTGATTCAAAAGTTCTATGAATGACTTAATTAGGTTTCACACTGTTATATATATATATATATATAAGAAGAAAAAAATTCAAGGAAGCCTCTTTTTGTCACTTAACTTCCAAAATCCAAAAAATGCCAGATTGCAGGAACTTTAAGAATGTATTAGCTGTAAATATTTATTATTTTTTATATACTTTTCCTAGAATAGGCTCCAAACTATAACTATAAATAGGGCCTTATATCTTATAATTGGAATAAGAATTCTTGAGTTATTTTGATAATATGATATCAGAGCAACAAAATTAAGGTTCGGCGCCGACCCTAAAATTCTAATCGCGATTTCGCGATTTTATTCCTATTCCTCTACGCGTTGTGCCGCCGTGTGCGCTCGTCTCCGTAGCGAGGATCTTCTCCAGCTTCGCGCTGTTCTCCTTCCCCCGCGGAAGCGCCACCATCCACGCCCCTTTCACGTGAGGGTAGTGCCGGATCTGAGGGTTGTTGTCGCCGAACTGGAGAGCAACCCTTGTTCATCATCAGCCCCTGTTCATCGTCTTCTTCGCGAGGGCACGGCACCGACCTCCATCTCTCAGATCGTGACGAGGCATCTTTTCTCAGATCGCGATGAGGCATCTTCTTGTCGCCTTCTGTTCGCATACACGCTAGAGGCCACCGCTTCTGCTGTCTGTCCGCAAGCGTGCTAGAGGGAGAGTGCCGGCGATCTCATTGCTCTTCGCTGCCTTCCGAACTCCTGCACTCACCTGCCCACCTCTCGCTTGCTTCCCGGGCTCGCCAACGCTTCGGTTCGCATGCACCGCGCTTCAATAGCGACGAGCAGTGCCCCTGCTCAGAGCGACCTCTCCCCTTGGTCTTGTTTCGCGCTCGTTCGTGAGTGGGGTGATTCCTCAACTGCTGAAGAAGACTTATATCCTTTCTAAAAGTTTCTGTTATCCTTCTGTGGGAAATATTTCAGTTGTTCTTTCGTCAAATTTAGTCCTGCAGCGCTTCATCTCTATTCTTCTAACGTCGAAGGCCTCGTCGTCGGTTCCTATTTGTTGGCTTGCTGTGCGGTGCTGTTAGGCTTCTTATTTGGAATTCTTCTTCGTCTCACAACACTAAGAGTTATTTGGTTTCTTTTGTGAATACAATTTTATGGCTGAACATAAACCTTCTATCGTGATGGATATGGTGCCTGTGGTGTCTAAAATTATTGATTATAAGTTAAATAGTTCAAACTATTTGGATTGGAGTAACACTGTCCGTCTTTATCTACGAAGTATTGACAAAGATGAATATTTGACTGATGACCCGCCACAAGATGATTCAAAACAGACATGGCTTAGAGAAGATGTTCGCTTATTCCTTCATATTCGAAATTGTATTGATAATGAGGTAATTGGTTTGATTAATCTTTATGAATTCGTTAAAGAATTGATGGATTATCTAGACTTTTTGTACTCTGGAAAAAGAAATCTCACCTGTATATATGAGGTTTGCAAAACTTTTTACCGTGTAGAAAAACAAGATCAATCTCTGATTAATTATTTTATAGCTTTCAAAAAGACATATGAGGATCTTAATATGTTGCTACCCTTTAGTCCTGATGTGAAGGTTCAATAACGTCAACGGGAGCAGATGGCTATTATGAGCTTCCTTGCTGGCTTATCACCTGACTTCGAATCTGCTAAATCACAAATTCTATTTAGTTCTGAGGTCTCCTCGTTACAAGAAGTGTTTAGCCGCATTCTCCGTACAGAAAATACCACACTTGTTCCATCTAGTGGTGTTTTGATGACTCGTATTAATAATTATGTGCCAAAAAAATCAACAGTTCACAATAGAAACAAAGGAAGAGACTCGCAAGACGTTGAAACTCGGACATCAAATATTAGTGGTATTATATGTAACTATTGTTGTAAGCCAGATCATACAAAGTTTGAGTGCAGAAAGCTTCAGTACAAAAATCAACAAAAACATCTAGCTCATATTGCATTCACTAAAGATCCTTCTGATAAATCGGTATTTATCTCTGCAGATGAATTTGTCAAGTTTTCTCAATATCAGGAATCACTTAAGTCTTCATCTTCCTCTGTCACTGCTATTGTTGATTCAGGTAGCCACAATACATGTCTTGTTTCCTCATCCTCAAAGTGGGTCATTGATTCTGGTGCCATGGATCATATGATAGGTAATTCTAGTTTCTTTTCTACTTTCACGCACAAATCTAATACTACTATTGTTACTTTAGCTGATGGGTCTTCATCTTGCGTTCGTGGGTCTGGCACTGTCAATTCCACTCCTTTGCTTTCTTTATCTTCTGTCTTACATTTACCTAATTTATCCTTCAATTTGCTCTCTGTTAGTCAATTAACTCGTACTCTTAACTGTTGCATCTCATTCTTTCCCAATCATTGTTTATTTCAGGATCTTTTGACGAAGAAGATTATTGGTAAAGGACATGAGTCTGGAGGTCTCTACATTCTTGACACATCTGTTCCAAGATCTCTTGCTTGCTTGAGTGTCACTTCTTTTTTTGAGGCTCATTGTAAGTTAGGGCATCCATCTCTTCCATTGCTCAAGAAACTTTCTCCACAATATAGTAGCGTGCCTTCATTAAATTGTCAGTTATGTCAGTTTGCAAAACATCACCGTCTGAGTTCAAGTCCAAGACTAAACAAACGTGCTATTAGTCCTTTTGAGTTAGTTCATTCTGATATTTGGGGTCATTGTCCTATTCTGTCTGAACCTGGGTTTAGATATTTTTGTCACTTTTGTGGATGATTATTCTCGTGTAACTTGGCTATATTTAATAAAAAAATCATTCTGAGTTATTTTCTCTATTTTGTGCTTTTTGAGCGGAAATTAAAACTCAGTTCAATATGTCCATTCGTACTTTACGAAGTGATAATGCCAAGGAATATATGTTCAGTATATTTCAATCTTATATGAGTCAGAATAGTATACTTCATGAAACCTCTTGTGTTGATATTCCATCCCAGAATGGTGTGGCTGAGCGTAAGAATAGACATCTTCTTGAAACAGCATGAACTCTTTTATTTCAAATGAATATTTCCAAGTCTTTTTGGGCAGACACGGTTTCTACTGCATGTTTTCTCATTAACCGTATGCCATCAGCTGTTCTTTATGGTGAGATTCCTTACAAAATTTTATTTCCTAAAAAGTCATTGTTTCCTGTTAACCTTAGGATATTTAGTAGCACTTGTTTTGTTCGGGATGTTCGTCCACATGTCATTAAACTAGATCCTAAATCTTTGAAATGTATTTTCTTTGATTATTCTCGTCTTTAAAAAGGTTATAGGTGTTATTGTCCTAGTATTAATAAATATCTTATTTCAATCAATGTTATTTTCATGGAAGACACACCTTATTTCTCATCCTCACATTTCTTGACTTCTCAAAAGGAAGATGATGATTTATTGGTATATTCTGTTACATCCTCTACACCTGTCTTAGAACCAGCTCTTGTCAAGCCTCCTATTATTGAAGTATACTCCAAGCGTCAACCTCGTGACTCATGTCCTGCACCTACTACTTCGTCATCAGATCCAACTCCAAATGATGATCTTCCTATTGCATTACGAAAAGATAAATGTCAGTGTACTTATCCTATCTCTTCATTCGTTTCTAATAATGACTTGTCGTCTTCTTCCTGCTCTTTTATTGCTTTACTTGACTCTGTTTCTATTCCTAAAATTGTCCGTGAAGCCTTATCTCATCACGGTTGGAGAACTACAATGATAGAGAAAATGAAAGCCTTGAGTGACAATGATACTTGGGACTTGGTTAATCTACCTCTAGGAAAACAAGCTATTAGATACAAATGGATATTTAATGTTAAAGTCAATCCAGATGGGTCAGTTGCCAGACTAAAAGCTCGTCTTGTTGTTAAGTGTTATGCTCAAACATATGGTGTGGATTATTATGATACTTTTTCTCCTGTTGCAAAGTTGACATCTGTTCGGTTATTTATTTCTCTTGCTGCTACTCATCATTGACCTTTACATCAACTTGATATCAAGAATGCTTTTCTTCATGGTGATCTTCAAGAAGAGGTATATATGGAGCAACCTCCTAGTTTCGTTACTCAGGGAGAGATGGGGCAAGTTTGTTGTCTTCGAAAAACTTTGTATGGTTTGAAATAAAGTCCTCGTGCTTGGTTTGGAAATTTTAGTTAGATTGTGAAAAGTTTGGTATGAAAAAAAGCAAGTCTGATCATTCTGTGTTCTACAAGCAGTCAGGAGCTGGTGTTATTTTGTTAGTTATGTAGGTGGATGATATTGTGATTACTAGCAGCGATACTATAGAAATTTCATCTCTCAAATCTTTCATTCTCACTCAGTTTCATACAAAAGATTTAGGAGTGCTAAAGTATTTCTTAGGTGTTGAAGTAATGAGGAGTAAAAATGGTATATTTCTATCTCAGAGAAAATATGTTCTTGACTTATTAACTGAGACGGGAAAGTTAGGAGCAAAACCTTGTAGTACTCCAATGACTCAGAACGTGGATCTTACAGCAAATGGAGAATTATTTGA
>JAOBBC010154411.1:0-10026 GCA_025388495.1 Curcuma longa | reverse complement strand
GACTTCAGAACTCCTCGGCCCCCTCAGCCGTGTCGCTGATGGCCGCAGCCTTACGACAGGCAAGGATTCCTAGCTCCATGTTAGCGACTTCAGAACTCTCAACTCACTCCTGCACGCCACCAATGGTCTCAGCTCAGTGACAGACAGACAACAGCGTTTCAGAGATCAGGGCTCCTCAGCCTTCATCTACTCTTATCAAGGCTCTTCAGCCTTCATCGACTCATATCAAGGCTCCCCAACCTCCACCTACTCTTATCAAGGCCCCTCCGCCTTCATCAACTCTTATCAAGGCTCCTCTGCCTTCGTTAACTCTTATCATGACTCTACAACCTTGCTGGTTCCCATACTATGGCTTCCCGGCCTCATTGGTTTTCTTATATGGCTGCTTAGCCACCCCGGATTCAATCATGGCTTCCCGACCTCATTGGTTTTCTTATATGGCTTCTCAGCCACCCCGGATTCAGTTATGGCTTCCCGGCCTCATTGGTTTTCTTATATGGCTTCTCAGCCACCCCAGATTCAGTTATGGCTTCCCGGCCTCATTGGTTTTCTTATATGGCTTCTCATCCGCCCCGGATTCAGTGATGGCTTCCCGGCCTCATTGGTCTTCTTATATGACTCTTCTGCCATCCCGGATTCAGTCATGGCTTCTCAGCCTCATTGATTTTCTTATATATGACTCCTCAGCCTCCCCGGGTTCGGCTTTCCCGGGCTCAGCCTTTTCAACTTCATGATAAGACTCCTCAGTTTGCCCGGCTCATAGGGTTTCTTCGCCCCATGGTAACTCTAGCCCGCTCCCTGGTTTCTCGAATAGTTGACGAATGAATAACCAGAACTACGTGGGAGGTTCAAGACAACACCGGGGCTCTTACATGCGCGTCGAGGCCTCACCGTCCGTCCTCAATTGTGGATTACAATTCCCTTACACGCTTTTGGCGAAGCACGGTTCTCTCAAAGCCGCCATGTTACAGGTTCTATCCTTCTTTGACATTTACTGTCATGCAATACATTACTTGCTCTGGGATATTCAAGCTCGCTAATGTTTACTCTTAAGTTTATATTAATACTTACCTCAAGACATGCAAGTACATACCCTTCAAAACATCCTTTATTTCGTCATATAGCAAGGTTGAGGAAATAGACTCAGTTTTATTTCATGACCTCACTATTACATAACACAGAGAACATAGTACAAGAAAAACAGGCCCAAATGAAACATAAGGTTAGGACACCAAAATTATTACCGTGTATTCACGGTAATACCCTTCCATAGGACAGTGGAACACGATATTCCGCTGAAGAATGGAAGGGATTAACCCCGTACGCCCACGATAACACCCCTTCAAGAATCAATGGGACTTAACTTCCATTGAAACCTGGAAGGGAATAGCTCCCAGGTGCCCTGGTACAACACGTCATGGGAGGGCGGTCATCTCGCCATCTCCAATGGATTGCCGAGGCCACCAGGGAAGGGGCCCCCCGGCCCAAAGAGCGCGGAGTATGCTCCGATTCTCCGTCTCCAAAGGCGGCACCAGGAAGACCCACGCCCAGGAAAGCAAAGCCTGGCCGGCCGTGGGTCTCCCTAGGCGGATGGGGTAGTAAAACTAGAGGTCGCGACGAACGCCGGTGGCCGCCGTCGCTGAGTCCTAGGTGGAAAGGGGAGACTCCCCCCGTAACGCATCCCGCTTTATAGCATCCGCCGCCTCCCCCAGGAACCGAGCTTCCTGAGAAATCCTAGAGAGACCCGTGAGCAGGAGATGATTTTGTCGTTGTGTCTTAGCAGCCTCCGCCTCGACCATACGCAGCTTGGCCTCCGTGGCGGCCAGCTTTTCCTCTAGCTGGGCGTTCTTGTCAGCCAAGGCCAAGTACTTCGGCTGAAGCTTCGACAGCTGTTCACGAGAGGAAGTGGCACTCTGGATCCAGGATTCTAGAATCTAGTCCATTTGCTCTTTCTCCTTCAGTTTTTTAAGTTGTTTCTCCATTACGGCCGGATCCATGAGTAGGGCAAGGAAGTAACAAAGGGATTGGAATGGCGTGGTTAGAAGATTACCCCATGTGGCCCTATATATAGCCCCAGGGGTACGACGGTTACCGTCCGATCTTCTTCGTCATAACTCTTCACCTCGAGATCCGAAACATCGCTGCCTAGCGAGCACAAGAAACGAGGAGTCGACCATAACTCCTCGTCGTTTTCTGAGAACCTCCCTTTTGCCCAGCGGACACACAGAACGAAAAATCTACCATCAATGCCCATCACTTCACGGATTACCTTTTTTCTATCCCGGATACTTTGACGTGTTCGACATCCCAAGAGATGGCGCGGTAAGGCCACCCTTAATGACGCATGACCTGACAAATCCTTTGCCGTACAGATACGGGCTGATTTGGATAACTCGAACACGCTACCTAATCGTGAAAGATGCGATAGCTGTATGCGTCAAACCAGTATACACTTGGAATAGGAAAAGGGAAGAACGCAAAGTTTATAGCTGGCCCATAATCACATTTATTGGGGAGAAAATTAACCCAAACAGACCCTGTTACACAAAATTAGATTGCTCGATTATGGTCCCTAGCGCCAGGCTCACCCTGAGAAGGTGCTGTCGGACCAAAATCGGAGCCAGGCTTAGCCTGTTCATGTTCTATTGCCCTTACCCGGACAACCCCCTCCATGAACTCGTCCCTCAATTCCCTAGCTTGTCGGAGATCTACCGCCAAACTTTGCTCGAACGCCCGCGCGCGATTGAGGGCGGCAGTTAGGTCCTCCTGTAACGCTGCTGCTCGGGCCATGGCATCATTATGTTCCTGATCCCGCGCCGCGAGCTGATTGATGGCTTCGTCCCGCTCGGCTTTCAGTTGCTGAGCACGGGCATGATGGCGGGCCGCGTTGAGAGCCCAAGTTCTGGCCTCTCTTTTTGCAGAGTCCTTCTCCTCAATCAGTTGTTGGATGTACCTCTCTACGGCGGCGCTATGCATGATGCTTCTGACTACGGATTAAGGGAACAAAGGGATCGGAATAATTCCCCGGAAGAATGGAGATGACACGAAACGGCATAACCTATAGTGTATTTATAATACGAGCGAGAGAACCGACGACCCCCTCATTCGTCGTTATGGCGACGGTTCGTATTTTAGAGTCGGGGTAATAATTACCGTTTAAGGGGCATAAAGGAAACAAAGAGACGTGTAATTAATGCCGCGGTGGTCGAGATAGCGCACGAAGATCCTTCCCGACGCAACAAGTCAGTCTGAGTATCCCGTAGCGAATAAAATCAGCAGGTTTGGAAGAATCTAAGGGTTTTACCCTACTCGTGAGCACACCCATTCGTTCATCATGCGGAAGATACAAAACACAGGATTCGTGATAAGATACGCGAGAAGGGAAGGAAGAAAGAAAAAGCAACAGAAGAAGGGGAAACAACGGCGACAATTCATGAACTTGAACTGGTTTCGCCTGGTCCGTCGCAAGAGGAAGAAGAGGGAAGGTAAGCCCTGAGGAGAGTCACCTCAGCTAACCCTTGCTCTAACTCGTCCAGTTTCTTCCGATCCTCCTGGAGCATTTTCTCAGCAGACTGGACCTCCGCCCTCGCAGCCGCCAACTCTTGTTGAACTTGCTGAACACGACCTTGGGTTTCCTCGGCCTCCTGCTCTAGTTCTTGTACCCGTTGAGTAGCCATGCGTATCTCCTGGGCCAATAAGAAAGCCCACTTGCTGTTCGTCCGGCGCTCCCGCTCCAACGCCAAGAACGCTTCGTGGAGTTCCGCTATCCTCCACTCCCTAGCTTTGGCCCGATGATCGGCTTCTGCTTGTTCCCTTAGGACCTCCTTCAGATGCTGGATCAAAGTAGCCACGTCCATCGTTTACTCCTGGAAAGAACCTTCGAAGTAACTGGAAGAAGAGCGAGATCCCCTGCGAAGGAATATATATAGTCGCTTAGCCAGCAGCCCAACCGTTAGATCTGGTCTTAACGGGTTTAGGAATGCGAGTCCCGGAATCCAAAAAAGTCGAAAACCAAGGAAGAGACAAATCACGAAAAAACACACAAGGAAACAGTGCAGCACACATTATATACACTAAGTGTGACACACAATCTGGAGCCATGTCCACAACCGCGTCAGGATTGCCCAAAAAGAAAAGGAATAACAAACAGGCGGATAGCGGTTCGCCAGACTTTAACTCTGGTCAGTCGTTGGGGCCTCGATAGTGCCCGGCGAAGCTTGTAGAACGGGGGTAGACCCAGCACCTTGCACCGTATCAGCCGCTACGCTCCCACGGGTGCTCGAGGAAGCCGGTGCGATTGGCATGGATCTGATACCTGGCGCCGCCCTTGCTGCCTTCCTTCTCTTCAGTTCCGCCCAATCCTGGGTAGGCTTAAAGATACTCAGTTTTTGATCGAGGGGAACAAGGCCCAACCGATGTAGTTGACGAAGAGCTGCCATCATCCCGTGCTGGAAGGCTTGGAAACCTTCCTGATCCATTAGTCGGGTAAAGTCCGGCGAAGAGCGATAATCCCTCTTCGCCCCCTCCAATCGTTCGGTTTCTCCAGCCTGATACGCTGCCAGCTCAGCCTTTAGGTTCGCCAGGTCCTGTTGGGCCTGGTCACGGATAGTCTGGACGTTGGCGCTGAGAGTGGCCTCTCATCCCCGAGCCATGTCTAATTGATGACGGAGCTGCTCTTGCTCTTTCTCCTTCTCCTCGAGCAATTTCTCGGCGCGGGCACAAGACTCAGCCATTTTTCGCTCATTCTGACCAGCTGACTCAACCAACCTCTTTTGATAGACCAGCTCCTTCTCAAGGTCAGTGGCCCGGGCAAGGTACTCCGCAGACTGTTTGCGGTATTGCTCCGTCTCGGCTCTCGCCTCATCTCGGGCTGCCTCAGCCGCGACTCGCTTCTCTTCGACCTGTTTCGCTGCTTTATCGGCCGCAATTGCTGCCCCTTCCAGCATGTCATATAAGGTATGGAGGTCTCGAGAAAACTGAAAATGCGAACACGTAAGAAAGGGGCCATCAGGAGGCATCACAAAAAACTCGGAGATTACCTTATCGACGGGTCCTAGCATACATTTACACAACTCGAGGGGTGCAGACTTAGGAAAAGCACGTGTATGATGCCCAGCCAGACCGCCTACCTCTGGTACACTGATGGTCGTAGTCCCCCTCACATTGGCACCTTCAGGCGGCTCCACGGGATAGCTTACCACGTCAGTCCTGTCCTCCCCTAAGCTCGCACCTTCCGGCTGGTCCTCACCTAAGTCGGAGGAAGCCCCCGCTCGCAGGATCCGTCGTCGCCGAGACGTACGACGCTTCTTCGCCGGGGGCTATCTCCTGGCGAAATTGTTATGACGTGGCTGTACTGCGGGGAAAGCGAGCCCATAGGATGCCAGCCACCACCCGAAAAATGTGCCGATTCTTGTCCGGCCACTACACCCACGGATGGCCCGGCAGCCGTCCCCGCCTCTAACTCAGCATCGGGTAGGTCCGATTTAGCCAGCTCAGCAGCAGAGCCGGATGGATGACGTGTCTCGGGGGGCGACGGAAGCTCCACATCCTCTTCCCACATGGCTTCTATGGCTGCCGAATCAAATTCACCTTGTCCCTCGGCCAGAGCTCCTTCGTCCTCGGGCACCCCCGCGATGAGTCCTGGTTGGTCGGCTATCTCTCGCAGGGGGGATGGCAGTGATAACGAGGGGTCTGCTGGCACTTGAAGTGCACCGCCAGCCTCTGGAACCTTATATATTCCTCTAGCGTGGCATCTCCCCAGTCCAAAACAGGGAGGAAGGAATCATCCATCGCAGCCTTTTTGAATATTTTTCCTGCAAGGACGCCAAGAAAGTTAGTTAGTATAACGGGAATTACCATGTCAAAGGGAACGCTTACGTAAAGGAGCTCCTCCCGACGCATGAACTTGGCTCAGGCCCGCTTGAGATAACAACCCCTCGTTCTTGATGAGGCGACCCACCCGGAATTTCAAGGCCCTTAAGGTGGATACAGCCTGATTGAAGACACGTGACCGACGGCAATCGGTTAGGGGAGGTACAGAAGGTAACCGGTGTTCCACACCCATGGCCGTGGAATGGGAGATGGGGGCCTCACGTAGAAAAAACACTCTTTCCATCCTTTATGTGAGGATAGCAATTCGGCCAGGAAAGTATGCCTTTGCCTACTCCTGAAATAATAAACTTCGCTCTCGCCCTCTTTACAGCTAAATAAGGCACAAAATAATTGGGCATCTAGAGCGATTCGATATGCTTTACACACTATCACCGCCCCACACAACTGGCAATAAGCATTGGGGGCTAGTTGCGTCGGGCTAATACCAAGAAGCCTCGCTACGTCCATGAAGAAGGAGGGGATGGGAAACCTAAGGCCATAGGTTATCTGCTTCAGAAAACAAGTCAAGAAGCCCGATGGGGGTCGGTGCACCCTATCTTCTGCCGAAAGAAGGCGAACCTCATGGTCGCCGAGTATTTTCCCTTCCACCTGCAACCGGGAAAGGATGTCCTGGGTGCAGGTTGACCGCATCCACCCATACCACTCCGCGGATTCCGACATGAGACTAGGAGGCTAATAGGCAAGAAGAGTAAAGGAAGAAAGCGATGGCTGGAAGGAGGAGAACTTACAAGGAACACAACCCTGAGAGAGAAAAACGCACGAAAACGAAGAAACTCGGCCGGTGAATGACCTAGGAGAGAAGTCGGACGAGGGGATTTGAAGTGTTTATCATTTTGAAGCGAAGCGTCCGATCCAGGCAGTTAAGATCTGACGGTCTAGCACCTGTCGTACTGTTCTCCTCGCTAGCGCGACTCCTGTCAAGGACCTATCGCTAGGCAACACGTGGCCGCCCTCCGAAACAGGCAGGCCTGGCACGCCGCCTCTCACGTCATCCGTCAGTAAGCAAAAGGCACGTTTACCTTTTTCGAAGTCGATGTCCTATCCAGACATTTAATGTCGTTATCATCATCACTCCTCGTCCCCGTTAGCCCATACACCTGTAAAAGGGCCCCCAATCTGGGTACACATCCAAGCCCGAGAAGGAAGCCTGGGATGTCAGGATCATTATGCGGACTAAGCCTCATTATTTAGGGACGTAACTTTCCACTTAATCACGAAAACCCTTGACGGTGAGGAAGGGAAATGACGACAAATGAAAATCTAACATCCTCGCGGAAAATCCAGAGCATCGACAAAAATATAGGGATAAAGTTTGTTTACATGCCAAGCAAATCATAAGAAAAGGAAAGAGATCTCGGCTGACCCTTAAACAGCTATTAGCTCTCCGCATCCCTTCTGCGAATACTTGGTGGCGCTTGGCCGGCTAGCCGTGACGATTCTCCGGTAACAGCAGGCGGGGGTGGATCCTACGGATTAGTACCAGCCGGATTCTCAACGGACGGAGCAACAGCTGGAGCCGCTGGGACTATACCTCTCCCCGGAGCTTGGACCTGGGTAGCCAGAGGAATCGATCTAGAGGTACTGGCTTCAGCATCCTCAACAAAGAAAGCCCTCACTGAGGCAGGGACTTCTGCCCATATCTGGCGGATATCTAGTGATCGGGGATCCAACCCGCGAGTGTTTATCCCTGCCCGGGAGAGTTGATGGATCATTCCCTGTGCGCCCAATTCAAACAATAGCTTCCCGCGTCTTCTCTGGCTAGTCGTCAATTTGGACACCTCTGATCGTAAGCCAGCCTCGCGGGTCTGTGACTCGGCCAGATGATGCCTCAGGGCATCCACCTCCCTCTGTAGAGCTCGCCCCTCCTCTTCTTGGCGTGCCAGCAAATACTCCGCCTGTAAGTGGTCATCCTGAGCCTGTCGCTCATGGGTCTGGGCGGTCTCCATAGCACACTTGTCCACCAAGGATTGATCCTTTAGCTCTTGCACGTATCTATGAAGATCCTTGGTCCAGTCCTTGTAATCCTTAAACCGCTCCTCGACCTCCCGACGGGCCTTGACCTCTCGTTCAAGTTCCTCTTGCAGCTCCATCACGGACCTGTAAGTGACTACCGGCGTTGCATGCGGTGGTTGCTGACCACGGAGAACTGCTGCCTCGTCCTCCAGAATCGCATAATCCTTTTCCAACGTAAGTAGTTGCTGGCGTAGGGCCTCCTGCGCTCGTCCCGCCTGATCCACCCAGACCAATGAAGAGAATCAAGCGTGGTTATAAGGAATTACTATCACTCGTGGAACATCTATTACCTTCATATGGAGCTCGATCAAACTCTCGTTAATGTCGATTGGACCCAACCTCGGGAGCACTTCACGCTCATAATGTCGGAGTCGCTCTTGCACAGTTTCGGGAGCGCCCACCAGGCTGGTATCCCCTCGGAATCGGGTGGGATGGGTAGAAGATGAAGAAGCACCAGGAGGAGGTAGAGTCAGGAATAACCCAGCAACTGGTCTGGCCCATTCCGGAGGGGAGGAGGCCTGAGGTATCTCCATCGGCTCCTCCTCAAGGCTGTCAGGAGAAGGTTCTCTCCCCCTAGCCAATCTCTTCCCCTTAGCGTGAGTCCGAGGAGAGCAGCCAGGGGAAGCCGGGGGAGTGATCTCATCTAGGCGACGCTTCCGAATATCCGCCTCGCTAGGGGATCATATCATCACTCCCCTTTCGCGTGACCGCTCCTCTCCCGGCCTTGACCCAGACGCAGTAGCTTGCGGGAAGCAAGTTTGTGGAGCCCCACGCAGTGACGCAGCCTCGGGAAATTCCCCAGCCACGTCGGCTCCCTGGGGTATGACCGCCTCAGAAGATTGCACCACAACGGTTTCCGGCGAAATGCCAGGTACCACCGCCTCAAACAAGGGAGGCAGAATCGATAGGGGTTTCGCCCTCAAGGGCTATCGGGTACTTCGGGGCCGGGTTACCGGCGATGCCTCTGATGACTGCTGAGGCTCAGTCTTTGGAAACACCCGGCTAGGTCTCTGTGACCTAGTCGTCGATGGTGTCGTACTCGGTTTGGATCTCCGGGTGCTTTTCTTCTCGGTCCTCGTCGTTGTAGGTATCTTGAACCAAGAATCCCCAGCCGGATCCTCTTCCACTCGGAGGTTGTTTGGGCGGGCCAGCTCCCACTTTATGGCCCCGTTGATGGAATGCTCCGATATAACTCGATCTGCAAGGTAATATGGCATCAGTCGCACAGTGAGGCACTATCATACTAAAATATCCAGGTCGTGCTTACATAAAGTATCCCCCAACGGGATATTAGCCGGACTTAACCTAGTATGGTACAACAAGGCCTCATTGCAGACAACTTTTTGCACGTCGAAGTTGAGGCCCTCTAGTATCCGACGAGCTTCACTTACAGCTCTATTGGAGGAAGGCGGAGGTAGCAATGGCAGATTCCTGGCCCATCGACCGGCCCAAATATACGCTTGAGGAGGGCGGATATAGAAAAAAAACTCTTCCCATCCCTCGTCCGCAGGACGAATGTTGCTCAAAAATTCGAAGCCAGGCCTAGCAGTAAGGGAAAAGAGGCTGATCTGAGAAGTCCTTAACAAATAGGAGTGGAATAGGGGAGTATCTAGAGGAATGTTGTACAGGCGACAGACGATCACCGTCCCACATATGAGCTGAAAAGACTCCGGGGAAAGTTGGGCGATGTTTATACAGTAAAAGTCGGCTAACTCGTGAAAGAAAGCATGGAGAGGGAATCGTAAACCCCCAGATAATTGGTTTAGGAAGAAGGTGGCGTACCCTGGTGGAGGTTTGTGAGGACGATAACCAGAAGTGGGGCGGCCAAAAACATGATCCCTAGGAATCGAGTATTGAGAACGAAGGAGCAAGAGTGTGTCCTTATCGCACTCAGACACTTGACGAACATACCAAGGAGTTTCAGAAGACATTGTGGGGAGAAAGGGGAAGTAAGAAACGGGGTTGCTAGAGAAGGGTTACCGCAGCAACGAGGGAGACGACGGCGAAACAGTAGCCCCGCAAAAAAGCTACTCCAGGGTTCATATATACAGCATCGTCAGAAACGGACGCCGTTCGATAGGAGGGCTATCCTCCCGAGGTGCGATCAACGCCACACATTTA
>JAOBBC010154307.1:0-10028 GCA_025388495.1 Curcuma longa | reverse complement strand
ATTTCAACATCTCTTCACAAGGTAAATCAAAATAATACAATTATACAGACCACCATTTCAACATCTCTTCACAAGGTAAATCAAAACATTTCAACATCCTTGACTACAAAAGATTCTAACTATTAAGCATGCATAGTTGAAAAATAAAAACACATTTTGTCAATAGGAGTCTCATCACAAAAGCTTAATAACATTCTCCAATCATTTGAGCTTTTTTTTTGACCGGCCACAAGCTTGGAACATTATTTGGCAGCTCGCTCATTCCAGCCGTAGCTGATTTTGTATATGTAATAAAGAATATACAAAAACTCAAAAGCTAATCTAACAGAAGGAAAACAGAACCATGCCCATATGGTGAGGAATAGGAATTCCACAACCATGTTTAATTTGATGCAAGTTACAAAAGGTAAATATGATACAAATAGGCGAAGAGAAAACGCCTAAAAAAATCAAACCTACAAAACCATTCAGTACCTACTTGATCAAGCTTGCCTCCTATAATCTGCTTCCCATGTCTCCTCTCCATGGTTCTGTGTCGCTGCTAAATACCTCAGTCCTTGTGGCAAAATGCACGCTGAGGGTGGGAACTGGATCCGACACCACTCCACCAACCAACATTCTGCCACCAATCATGTTTGTACCAAGAGGTGTTACCCGCACTTGCTGCTGAAACCCTGGAATCATATTGATTTGAGTTCTTTTCCGAAGCCCAGGAATGGTATCTATCTGCTTCAGATTAGCTGACAGTGGCGGCATATAGGGCTGCTGGTAGTCTGTGAGAAACTTATTATGATCTACTATGCCGTCTTTGACTGGATAATGCGATGTACTGGTTGGTGCTTCTTGGTACTTGTAAAAAATGGAAGCAGTCTCCGGCAATGATGAAAAACCAGTCTGTATTCTCTTGCCATCCCAGAAGCCATAAGTTGTTTCTAGGTTCACTTGACCTGAACCAGCATTTACTAGTTGATTAGCATCTTTAACATCACTGGAACTAATCATTTTTGAAGCACCATCCATCTTTGGCAATGAAGATCTTTGAATATTCCCGTTGGAGGATGAGCCAGATTTCTGTGTGGATGTGCTAAGAATTTTACCAAAAAGTTTCAGATCTCCAGGTCTAGGTTTCTCTACATCCCCAGCACGGTTCTTGAAACAAGTTCTCGCTTCAGTCTCTGATTGATTATCACTTGGAGACATCCGACCAGATGCCAAATGTGGAGTAGAGATATTGCTTTTCCAGTTCTTATCTGATGCTATAAAATGGTTTGGTTGGGATACTTCCTTTTTTCCACTTTCCAGCTGAAGCTGATTCAGCTGCTCAAGTGCAGGAGGGTTAGCTTTCCCATTGTCTTCCTGTTTGAGAGACTGCAATGGATAGCTTTTCACAATATACATATTTTGATCAACATGGAGTGGCGGAAAACTTGTGAGGGCCTCCGAATATATGCAAGGAGAACACCTAAAACACACATTAGTTGGATTTGCTACAAGTGAATTCGATGGTACAGAATCAGCATTTTCCTGCTTCAACAAGATGGCCTGTGGATTCTTAGCAGCAGATGGGTGCATATCATGTTGTACTTGTGAATCAAAGGTCTTGCAGCGACAACAGTTGGCATTATTTGCTGGGACCATCTGAGCTCCATTTTGAGCTGAAGCTTTTGCAGTTGAAGGAAGACCATGTTCATTTGCAATGGAGTTGACGTTGGTTAATTTTTTGTTCCACAACCCAACCTCAGTAGCAAGCGATGAATTTGAATCTGCTTCCTTCTTCATACTTTCAGCAGGAGAACATTCAACAATACCTCTAACAGAGGAAACACTAGCAGTTATTGGTTTTGCTTCAGATGCCAGACATTCTTCAACTTGCTCACTTTTTCTGATTGAGACAACAGATACAGGGAGAGAAATAATATTACCAGTTTCTTCAAATTTTACTTCTCCATCAGCAGAATCTGCAGCCTCGTATTTTACAGTTTCACATCCTGATGCAGTAACAATGCTTTGCTTTAGTTGCACATCAGATTGAAGATTGTCCTCATTGAACGTCTGCTTAACATCATAAGAAATGGCCATCTGCTTATCAACTTTATCGTCGCTCTCAGGATTGCCTTTATCTAAAACATTGTTATCCTGCTCAACTGAACTCTCAGTTTCAACACGGGAATCAGTGCTGGCACAACGGGCAATCCCCTCATAACCATTGTTCGCTACAGACTGGGAGACATCATCATCAATTTTGGAACAAGATTGTGTACTGCAGACTGCAGAATTCATCTCGAGGCCACAAATATCATCTGTGTCACTTATTCCTCTGTTTGTTAGGCTTACTGGAGTAACCCCAGCAGTACAACCTTGATTAATTGCATCAAGAGCAAGGCACTTTCGGGCCTTGCTGAAGAAAATCTTACATTGTTCTTTTGATCTCGTTCTTAAGAAATCTGCAATCCTTGTGAAATCCTTTCCATACATGCTCAAAGCTTGGATAAACACAGTCTTCTCTTTGTCTGTCCAATCAGCCGATTCCAGTTCTCCACAGCCTTCATCTGAAAAACAGGTTTCATCCACGTCCAGGTTCACCTCTTCATTCATATTCTTAGCATGACCAACAGAACCAGTGTCATGTGAGCTGATACCCTCTGAGGATCGTGTGCTAGAAATCCCTGCTAATACATTAGCAGCAACAGATTCTCTTTCTTGAGAAGATATGTTAACTTTGTTTGCTCCATAAAAATAAACAGAATCCCTGGATGAAGTACTTCCTGCATGCTTTCCAATCTTCTTGGTATATTCATTTTGTGCCACCATAACTGTTGCTGCACCCAACAAATCAAGAGATTCCACATTTTTTCTGCGATTCCGATTCTTTCCTGATGTTACAAGGTAGGTATTGGCTGGTAAAGACTGCTGCTGCTTTCTGAGATACAACCGTTTCTTCACTTCTTTAAACCCATCTGACTTGTGGTTTTTGTAATAAAATTCAATGCAATCTGCTGTAGTTTTATGGTCCAGAAAGGAAGAAATCTTAGTGAAATCTTTACCATACCTGGCAAGCATCTCCATGAAAACTACTTTTTCATCATGTGACCATGGGTTTATCATTGCCTTTTCCTTCTCAAAACTTAGAGCGTCTTCTATTAGTCGATTATGGTTAACAAACCAAGTGTACCTCTTGTCCCTATCATTTAATAGTGATGGCATCTTCAAATGATTTCTACAAGGCTTGATATGTGAATCTAACAGCAATTTACTTGAATCGTGCATTATTTCTGTTGTAGGAACCAAAGATAATTTACCTGCTATCAGTATAATGAAAATATTAGATGAAAAACAATATGATAATAGAATAGAAAAACTTTTAAGAACAATGTTGGGCACATTAATTATCTTTTATTATCTACAATGTATGAAAGATCTTCTACCAATTCTTACAGATGTCTATACTAATTTGAACATCTATCTGTTGAAATTTTGAACCTCACATAATGGGAGTGTTTTTGAGCATGTAGACAACGTCTGGTCTAGGCATCATAAAAATCTCCATGTTCACAATTTCATACAATTAGTTTGAATATAAGGTGGTTATGCTCAAGATTTAGAAATGTTCATATTTTAAAAAAATAAATCATCTGCAACTCTGCTGTATATCAAGTATAAATGAGCTCTGAAGAAAAAAAGAGTAAGAACAATTCTGTGACACAACTGATCTCTTCCCTTGAAAAATATAGATGAAAGTAACACATAGTTTAACTGGACAAGTGGAGGGAGATGATGAACCTTAATGATGACATGATATTGGTGATGTTTCAAGAATTGTGTAAAAGATCAGCATGAAATCATGTGAGCCACTTGGAAATTAAAGGGACATTTTGTGCAAGCTAAATTCCAGTGCAGCACAATTTCCTCGAGAGAATTATAGTATGGTAAAGCAAGATGATGAGGTTAACATCTTGTGATGCTAACAAGCATGCCAACTTTTGCCTGTTCAGAAGGAAAACTGAAAATTGCAACTTTCAGGAAGTTTAATTCTTAAGAATCATATGGCAAATTCCATGATTCTTTTGTGATTTGATATATATATATATGTGATCTACTTGTGGACAGCTATAAAGTATGAAACTTTAAGTCTGAGATTGAAATGTTCTTAGGTCAGTTCCTTTGCTAATGGAAATTTTTTTAGCTCATTTCCATCATTTATATTATTTGTGTGATGTGCTAATGGAAACTTTTGCCTGTTCAGAAGGAAAAATGAAACTTGCAACTTTCAGAAGTTTAATTCTTAAGAATCAAATGGCAAATTCCATCATTTATAATATGTGCAAGTCACTTACGATAATATGAAAAAAATTATGCCTCACTTTTGCCATAGTAAGAGCAAGTTCTAGCCAAGCTAATATTGAAATTTGAATTAAGAATTGTTCATGAATAAGATTTAATAATACAAAGTAACATTAGATAATGATAACGCATATAAATGAGGTTTAAGTGTATATTAAATAGTCAATAAATCTTTAATGTCTAATAACTATTGAACATCTACAACATCGAACTAAGTAGGATCATGAAAGGTGCAAACAAGGATGGCAAGAAGTACAGAAACTATTCCTGTACAAATTGTGTATGTCTCCAGATGACTAAAAGGATGCATATCTAGTTACCATATTGTATACCAACTTGATTAAGCCACATAAAGAGGACATTGGATGAGTACATAATATATATTACAGAATATATTTATGACTAACCAGTTGAGGTAGGCCGAGATCGGTTTGAACGTTGCTTTTGAGAACCATTTTGAAATGAAGGATTTCTAAGTTCAGACCGCCGGCTTGACTTAGTGCGAAATCTTTTAGCTTTCCATGAGTGACGCAATGCCATAAATTTAAGAGCAAGAACATGTTCTTTCAATTTTTGTTGACACTTTAATTTTGAAAGCTTCTCTTTGATTTCCATGTCATGCTTACGGCATGATGTAAAATCAACTAATCCCCAATTATCTGACTGAGGCAGATCTTTTGGGAATGCCAAATCAAATACTTCCCTGGCAAGCTTTGAACTACACCTGTTGGAGTTCTTAATTAAATTTACTAAATTAGAATCTGCCACCCCCTGCATAGTACCTCTAGAACCAATAGACATGTTGTCATCCACAAAAGTTCTAATATCAACTTCATGGGGAACCATTAACCTCCCCTTTCCATGTGACTCAATCGTATCTGATAGTTCAGTAGTCTTTAACCTTTCATCTTCAATTAATGAAGCACTTGCAGCCAATTTCTCCAACCTGCTACCAGGTGGTTCTGTTTCAAAAGAAGAAAGTGTTTTTTCAGCCACAGTTTCATGTTCAACAAATATATTTGAAGGCCTGTGCTCATTGTCTTCAAGGGATAACTCTTCCCTACACTTTCCTTGCTGATCCTTCAAATGATTATGTTCATTTGATAAATCGTCTAACGGCATTCTACTCAGCTCAGAAGCAGGAGAATCTGATGGTTTCATAGAATCTAGATAAGCATCAGTTTTAGTATCACCAATAATTGCCTTGAGCTCCTTTTCTAGTAAATCAATTTTATTCTCTATCTTCTCAAATGCATTTGAAACCTGCTTCTTCAATTTCAATAGTTTGTTCATAGAAGATTGCCCCATTAAATTGGAATCACCACCAAAAGAATCCTCAGATTGAATCAAATCAGCAAGCAGGGAATCAAAAGAACTGATAGAATTGACCTGCAAATTATCCAAATTTGTGAGGACCTCCTCATAGAAAGAAGGAAGTGTGGATCCAAGCAAATCACAGTTTTGACTCAGACTAGTATCATTATTCCCAACCCTGCTGCAAAACTTATCTTCAGCACCTGTTGTATCACCAAAATGAAACCATATAAATTTCTAAATAAAAACTGATTAAGTCAAGGCCTTAAGCATATAGATATTCTGCTTTAAAATTATAGAATCAAAATTCTTCACAAAGTGAATAAACAAGTGAACATGAAGTTATTTCATGGAGAATCAAAAAGTAACCAACAAAGCACCTTAAAACTAGATATTCAGGTTAATGAGTTGATCACTCACTTCACAATAATAAACTAATAGAAATAGAGGGCTGTGGGTAATATGTATGTAACAGGTATAATAGTTTGAGAAATTTTTTTCCCGAGTTCACATTTCATGATTGTTTCAAAAAAGTTCATAGAAAAATGAAAAAAAATCCAGAACTAACACAATGTGTTAACCTTGTATGGCTGTGCCTATGAGTTACAGCTTCCTACTATACAGAATCAATTACATTGACTAAGAATGCCAAAAGTGTTGACCTCGATAAGTCTTACATAAAATAGGCTTTTTTGTTAAAGGTCTTGTGATTGGACCAGTTGCAACAAATTATACCATGGGTAAGAATCATGAATCTTAAGAAAAGAGCAAGTGGGTCTGGCAGGGAATGAAACACACCATAACTTAGCCAGCACATAACCAATCTAAGTTTTGATACGATAGTCCCTCCATTAATAGATGGAATTTCGTAGATGTTGTATTATAAAAGATGTATTATCATTAACTTAGGTTGATTATTTGGCACATATAGTTTGAGATAATCACGCTGATGGATCAACTTTTACAAAGATTACTTCATGCTAAATTAGAATAAATGAATTGAGTGATTTTAGGACTAGCTGAATGACATGTAAATAAACACAGATCAAGTTCAAGGCCAAAGTAATATAATGTGAAGTTTATCAAAACTTCGATCTTCAAACAGAATGATTCTGTTAAGTTAAAAATATTTGCAGCCAATTAAGTTTGATTTTTCCCCTTTAGTTCACTGTAAATTATATATTTTTTTCATAATGAGTAATTTCCTAGTTTTCTATAAATTAGGGCATGTTTTGTTTTTAAATTTTGTAACATTGTAACAATTTCAAATTTGAAGACTTGAAAATTTTCATTCTTAGGGATGTAATTTTATTTGAAATGAATGTATACTTTTATATAATTGTGTTTGAAATTTATTCATAAACATTTGATAAGAAATTTGAACATTTATCATTTCGTTTCTTGTGTTTTGTTTGATAATTCAAATTTTGGGATGTAAAATTTATATTTTAGACTTAAATCATATTTTGAACTTTGTATTTATATTTATTTACTTTTATAAATATAAAATTTTATAAAATATAAAAAAAAATTTAACTCAGATTCAACTCAATCAAATTTGAAAATTTTAGGTTCAATATTTTTTTAATAAAATTAAATTTAAATTTGAAAATGCTTTCAAATCTAACTTTACAGAGTTTTTTCTTAAAAATTAATTTGATCCATTCAATGCACACGTATTGCAACTGTCAGATACATATTCTAATGAAAAATTAAAAAAAACTAAAATAAATAAACAAAAATTTCAACTTAATTAAATAAATTTATTTAATCAAAGTGTCAAATGTCGTGTCAAACTCTAATTGTTTCTCAAAGTCCAAACCAAAGCTAGAGGAGTAAATCACTAATCTCGATGAATTCTAGTTTTCACGTTGTTTGCTTACATAATCTTCCAACATGAAGATGTAATAAAAATTCCAGATGTTAGATAATTAAATTTTTATATTTTAAATTAATTTTTAAAATTTTCTTGTGTAGTAATTAAGCAAAGTTTAACTAATATTTAAAGTTTTGGGGATTGAATGAAATTCAAATTAGGGTTAAGTGAAGCTCATCAAATAGACATGAGGATCAAGTGGGTCCAAATCGGACCTGAATTTATTTTTGTCAATTTAATGCTGAACCAAGTTTATACATAAGATTATTTAGGCCCAAATCGGGCTCGTATTTAATTAAGTCAGTAGTATTTTTAAAGATTAAGAATTAAATACATAGGATAAAAACACTCTTTTCCTCTTCCACATCCACTATCCATCTGTTGCCACTCACCCCAGCCTGCCTACCACCACCGCCGTCATAGCATGTGTGCCCCTCCCACAACACCCACATACCTACTTGACGCCCGCCCCCTAGTTGGCCCACCACCACCACCTGCAACATTGTTATCCTCTCTTTCTCCCCTCTCTATTCGCTTCTCTCTTATTGTCTACTCTTGTGTTGAATTTAGTGTTGTGCCGATTGATAGGTGGAAAGGCAAATTCTACCATGCCAACCAGCACAACATGACGTTTTAATCCATGGTTTATATACAATTACTAATGCCAAACTACCTAAATGAGAAAGGGATCAACTAAAATAGAAGTATACTAACAGAATACTGAAACATGATGTCCTAGGAACTAGAGTCAACTGAGGGATACATGGACAACATAACTTGCATTCTTCTTAGGCCATCATGAAATCTCAAAAGGCTTGCAGAATACACAATGACTTGTCCATAAAAATATGACATACCCATATTTTTCAAATGATCCAATCAAAGAATTTATCTATGACCAAAGATTAGGTCACCAATGAGCAACCAATCAGAATAGGATGGACTAGAAATATCTGAGAACTCAAATCAAGAAAATTTAAGTTATATTTATGTCCAAGCTACCAAAAAAAAGAAGCAGCAACTCACCTTGTGATGAGCCGCATGTAGTTGACGGTGACAAGCATGCAGGCAATCCACCAACAGAAGGTTCTGTAGATCCTTGTGCCTTTTGCTTCTCATATTTGGCAAGCCCCTGCCCCCATCCAAGTCGTGGTTTCTTAAAAGCACTTTCAGTCGAAGCAAAAGAAGAGACTATCGGAGCCCAGGGAGGAGTTTCCTTCTCCAAAGGCAATCCAACCTTAGTTCTAGCATCCTCCATCATAGATTTATCCTTAGTTGAGGCAGGGCGGCTCCATTTCTTCCAGGGTATCAAACCCAATGATTGGTCCTGATGACCAGATATTTGGCCAGTGCCCAAGCTATCAACACCATCAATTTTATCATTCTCTTTGTTTAATGAGGTCTGAGATGTTGAAGAAACCAGAGCAGTGACTGGCCTGTTGGTCACATTGGTTTCCTGATGGTATGGTTGTTTGGGGAAGTCGATTGTTTTGCTTTCCTGATGGTTTGGCTGTCTGGGGAAGTTGGTCGCATTGGTTTCCTGATGGTACGGCTGTTTGGGGAAGTCGATTGCTGTGCTTTCCTGATGGTTTGGCTGTCTGGGGGAGTCGGCCGCATTGGTTTCCTGATGGTGGTGCTGTCTGGGGATGTCACCTACATCCAAGGAAGGGGATCGGCGAAAAGATCCTCGGTGCTCCCTACTATATGCGCTGTTGTTGCTGCGGTAGCCATTAGAGTATCTAGTAGAAGGGGACCTAAAACCATCATCTTCCGTCAAAAATCTGTCAGAACGAGACGGTGTGAACCCACGCAGAGCCGAGTCCTCCGAATATACTTGGTGGTAACCTCCGCCCTGCCGATAATGACCTTCACATGGAGAAAACTCTACGTATTAGAGCGGAAAAGAAATGACACCAGAGAAAACAGAAAGAAAACCCGCAAGCTTTTATTTAGATATCAAAGATCTACCAGGACCGCAATCTGTGCTACTTTACCTGAAAGGTGTCGGCGGGGGGATGCGCGGTAAAACTCATAAGAACCTTGGTAGGACTCCCTCCACCTGGTGGAAGATGAGGAACCGCCAGGTTCATCACCGCGCTCGTGCCTCCGGTGATCCTTGGACGCATATTCCTTGCGCTCCCATGGCAATGGTTCGGGAGGCATCAATTTACCCTGCTCCAAAGAGCATCGAGCTCTAAAACTCAACGGCTTTATAAATAAAGCAAGCCCGAGGAAGCCTCCTCCGACCAAAAGCCTCTGGCCGCCCCTGGATACCCGCCGATCTTTGACGTCTCTGCCGGAGGGCAGATCCAAAAACCGCAACCGAACACGCACCAAGAAAACTTCTTTTTCTAGGGTTTTTCCTCCTCCCGCCGAAAAAAAACAAAAGGTAAGCACGGGCTATCTTTTTCCACACCTATTTCCTCCCCAACCAGAAAGAATCAAAAGGACGATTCTTTAGAGAGCGCCAAGGCAAGGAGCTGAAGAAGCTACTCAC
>JAOBBC010154104.1:0-10031 GCA_025388495.1 Curcuma longa | reverse complement strand
TGATAAAGAGAAAGTATCATTCTTAAAATTAAAACTTAAACCTATAAACTAAATATGTAAAGACTTACCTCTTCTTCAGAATTTTTTTAAAATAACCTATTTAAATAAAAATAAATAGTATTACTAAAAATATATAAATTAGTAACTTGCAACTCTAATAAAATGATAAATAAATAAAATAATGATTGTAAAAAATTCATACATAAAAAACTCATGAGAAACCACCAACATCATCATTGTTGTCATCGTCGTCGCCGTCATCATCACCGGGAATGGATTGCAACTGAAGAGGTTGCAAGATCAGGTCTTGTTGTCTTCACAATTTATTAATTTCTTGATCTCTTTGTCTCATTTGCTGATCTCATTGTCTCATTTGCTAATCTCTTTGTATCATTTCCTGATCTCTTTGCATTAATAACCCTTTCAAGTGGATTACCTCCTCAATCAAACTATAGATCTGTGATGTGACGGCTGGGGAGGTGATAGAAGAGCTACCAGCAATTCTATGGGTTCTGCTCAAAGAACCCATACCCAATATTCTTCCACTATCTTTTGATCCCCTATTAGCCTCCAGCCACAAACTCAAATCATTCCCAACTGAGATCCATCATTTCTAGAGCTAGCACTTGAAGCTCGCTGTGCTAGCTCGAGCTAGAATATTTATCCTGTATTATCAAAAGAAATATTAATATGTTGTAATATTTAAGAAATTAAACATAAAAATATTTAGATACACATTAAAATCTTTATTGCTTTTGCTCTCTCTCTGCTCTAACTCTTATCTTTCTTTTGGAAGGTGCGAGTAAAAGTATCAATAAAATCTGGATCTCACCTCATTTCCTTAGCCTAAAAAAATATTGTTAGAAATAATAAACATATATATGAAATAAATTAAAATTGAAGTAGTTAAAAAAATTATCAATCTGCGCGTATGCTCATCAATATTGATTGAGCCGCCCGCATATGTCGTAGATAAGGCACCAGAATTATAAGCTTGATTAAACTTATTCTGGTTACTCCTCTTTCGGCTTTCTTCAGTTTCCCAAAAATTGACAAATCCGAACTCAATTCTCATCGGTGATATATGGTGGATTTTTCCCCTTGTTTTTGCATGATTTAGGACATGACGGATGTGATTACCATATTTTTTTTTAAAAATATGTCTAATTTCCTTTTCATCAATAGGGTCCCAAGTAAACGCTCGCTGAAAGTAGAAATAAATAATTTATTATATATTCAACAATAATATCATATATATATAATTAAATAGATAGTTTACCTTAAATTCATTCCACCACAACTCTTTGGTGGAATCAGGAGTGATTGTATAACTCATCGAATCCCCTCGCCAAAGATTATTCACGATTTGATTAATACCATGAATAACCTGTACAGAATCTGTAAAACTATAATACAATATCAAATAAATGATGTTAAATAATTATAAAGATATAATTGACATTATAATTAATTTAAAATACTTATGAATCGCCAAGAGGGACTATCAACTCTCGTGTATCTGCAGCGGACTATCGAGTTAAAGGACCTTCCATGGCTCCTGGGGAATGGGAAGGTCCTGAAGAGGGGGCTGCACTTGAAGGAGAGGGGGTTGCACCTGAAGGTGAGGGGTTGCACTTGAAGGTGAGGGGGTTGCACTTGAAGGAGAGGGGGATGCACCTGAAGGAGAGGGGGTTGCACCTGAAGGAGTGGGTGCATGATTGGTGCTGCGTCGACCGCGTCACCACTGTAAAAATATATATTAGGATAAATCAAACAAAAATTATTTGCATAATGAAAAATATTAAAAACTTACCATGATGCTAAATCTATAAAGGATGTGTCCAATAAATACACCACTAAGTCAAGAAAAATGATATATAAGAAAAAAAAAGTATAGTTAAAATATTGTAAATCTATTTAGTAAATCAAAATTTACATATTAATTATGAAGATTAAAATTAAATTTGCAGATTAAAATGAAATATATATACACCTACACTCTATTATATATATATTAAAATGAATTATTAATGTTATTATAATTTAACCTGACTTACTCAGCATGAAAAATCAAAATCATCATCGTCATCGTCGTCGTGGACATGGTGATGGTCCTCGTCGTCATCGTCATCGTCATCGTCGTCTTCATCTTCATCGTCATCGTCATTTTGATGAATTTCACTTGTATCTACGGATATCACTACTACGCTAGAATCTCGTAATGTAAGAATATGATATTCCTCGGTCTGAAATATGTTTACAACTTTGTTTTATTGATATGCATTCTCTTGCCAACGTTCTTCAATTTTTTTCCTTGCTTTTGTTTTACAAGCAGCCCACCAATCAATTTTGTCTCATTTCAAACTTGGATATGAAGCATAAAATACTTGAATTGCTTGTTGTGCCAACACAAATAGTTCATATCTCTTATGATTAATTTCAACCAAATTATACTGTGGATGTGTTGGGATCGTCCTGGTGCAATGCGTGTGTTTACATATTTCAAAAATGTGCGCAGCGGAAATAAAGCAAATAATTAACACTAATTATTATAACACACGCATGCATATAGAAAATAACAAGTGTACAAGACATGACAGGAATTTAAAATTTTCTGAATAATAAATTATTCTAAATGCGTACCTCGCGGATGACGTTTGAACAAGATTAGTATCAATCGAGCGGTCCTTGTCGAAGTCCCGCCTCTATTCGTGATCCACACCAAACTCCCGTCTGGACAACTTCGGAAGCTATGAGTCACGTCATTATCTTCGGTACTAGCCGATGATCGATGACGATCGAATCAAGAGAAGCCTTATTCTAGAAACCACGTAACAACGTGTGTCGTGATGATTCCGGGGCTTTCTAACTATTATCAAGAATCGTATTCCCGATATAGTTATTGGTGGTCAACTGTTGACTACCCAATTTAGAACAAATGATCGAAAACTCATTCCGACAACGATGAAATAATTATCTGGAAACTTCGTAAGCTTCCACGAAATTCACGAACAATCATCGAACGATTAGGATTTTATTGGTAAAAAATTATTCAATAATTAGAAACAATTTCCAACTATTGAACCACTACTTTTGATAGAAAAATCCTCATTCAATCCTTCCCTCTTCGCATGGCCAAAAACCATCTACCCTTTCTTTCTTACATGACCGAACAGAACACCTCCTTTCTTTTCCATACAGCTTCTTCTCTGATAGCAAGAAACAAAGCACACTTCTCTACGAAAGCAAGGAACACAAGAGTTCTCTGTTCGATAACAAAACAAGTAGGCACACCGACAATACAGAGGAGGCGCCCACTCTTGGGAAGAAGAAGGAGCTAGGGAGGAGACGCGCTGGGATTTTCGATCAGAGGATGAGCGTCGATCGGTAGTAGGTGGGATGCAAGTGACCATCCTCTGTCATCTCTTCACGATTCTCAGCTAGAAGAAGAAGAGCTCTAAAAGGCGGCAGGCGCCAGCAACTGTCGGCCAAAAGCAAGCTCCGATCCTTTCTATCACCCATGCGAGGCGGCGACTGCTCTAGAAAGAAAAACCAGTCGGTGTCGCTTACAATGACCAGAGCAGGGCTAAGGCTCAAGCTAGGGCTTCTCCTTGCTTGCTTCCGGCGTGTGCTCAGGAAGGAGGACACTCCAGCGCTGGCAGGCGCGCTGAGGAAGAAGCCAAGCTCCTCAATCGCGATATTTCCCCTTTAAAGAGAAAGCTACATTGTTTAATCGGTATTAGGTTTTAGGTTTAATCTTTTCCTTTTGTTTTTAACCCGCCGGCAGCCAAAAACCAAAAGAAACAACCCCAAAAATTGAAAAAACCTAAATAAGACTAAACTGGTTCAACTGAACTGGATTCAGTTGAATCGACACTGTAGCAAATTGGTCTGAGTTTGGTTCGCTTGGTTCAACAACCAAACGATCTTCGATTTAACTCAAACTAATTTTGTTCACTTCGTCTTCACAAGACGAAGCTTCTCATCCCATCCGTTCTGCCAAAATTTCATCCATCATAAACCAAACCAAGTTGATTCAATTTCAATTCAAAACTGAATCGTTTGGTTCACTAACCAAACGACCTCTGATTTGAACAAAATCAGTTTTGTTCATTTCTTCTCGAGATGAATTCTATCATTTTGTCTGTTGTCTAGTCCGACCAGACTTTATTTCTCTCATCCTGAGAATCTAATTCTCAAACTCATTTTAAGTCCTTCGGATAACTTATTGTGCGTGTGACCCAATAGGTTTCTGGTTATATTGGCCATCCGTAATTAATCATTAATTACGAAACGATCATGAGTGACACCTAATAATATATCATGATCCCCAATTGATCAAAAAATCAACGATTGATTCTAAAACAATTTAAACCCTTCAGTAGCTTTAATGAATCGTGCCTCGTTCCTTTCACCGTCTTATACCCGCTTAGTTCAGGACATGGTCTATGTGTCTGTCCCCACTAGGCTGACTACGTCACACCTAGTCCAAACTGCTTTCTTGTCCTGTGGATTCAAGTTACTTGTATATGTGTCCAAGAGTCTCAAACTCTTGACATGTGATGCTTTAGCCAAAGACTTTTAGTAATAATCCTGACAAGCGGCCACAAAGTATACGTCTCCTTTTCCAAGGAGCGATGAATCCTCTGTGGGCTATTCAAATACCTTCGGACACTTCGACTTATACCCAATCATCTCGGATCCACACCTCCACAGAGATGCTTGCTTAAGACGTCAAAGTATAAGCTTCCGTGATCTAGATGACTTGAATACCGCAAGTCAAAGGAAACTCACACTTAAACTGCACTGAAATCTTCATTGACATATGTATCGAACCATATGAAATCTCAAAGTAGGTCACTCTAACGAACTGGTTACCTTTAATCAGCATCCACGTTTAACTCTCAACATCCAATGTCTCCAGCAGTGAGATTAGCTGCTTGGTTAACCAAGGAGTCTAAATGTACTAGTCTTGACAGAATTGATGATGTCCATGCTCATCAATTCCTCGACTAGGGATAATTTTAATACATTCATAATTGCACATGTAAAGATGCTCACAAGTTGTGATCCAATCACAAATTCTCTCATGCTATGAATCGTATTGCAGACATTCAGTATTCGAGTTTAAGATCCAATCAAACACATATAGAATGCGCACTCAAATAATGAATTGCTATTTATCCAATAAATAGTATAACCGTAAGGCGATTGCCTTAGGACACCCCTCAAATTAACAGGATGCACCATCATCTCTCTTACAGGGTCAAACCAATGACACATAAATAAAACAACTCAAATTTCTGGACCTGGGTATTTCACCTCTATAATTTCATCTAATAACCCATAAAAATGATTACTTGCAGCTCCATCTGAAGATGATTGAACACAAATACCGCTATTCATTGTAGTCTTCCCCATTCCATATTCCTGAGTATGAAAATTATATCCGTTTATAAAATATACTAGCTAAGTCCGTACCATTGCTTTTGGACCATGAAAGATGAAATAATAATTCAGAGTTAACGTGAGCTTGATTACCCTAAATCTAAAATCAAATTTTAAAATTAATTATAAGTCAAAATATATGTTGAGCAAATTTAAATTTTTATATTCACATATGTTTTGAACTATGGTGTAAATTCTTCATCGCAGAATTTATTAAACTCTTGTGTTACCATTTCAGAGTTTAAACTCTAAAAAATCCTTAAAAATAATAATTATAACATAAATTATTTACAACCGAATGAAAAAAATATAAAATATATACTCACTCAAAATATGGTGTTACTTCTGAATAATTCAGTAAAATATATGTGTGGGCTACGTGCCATTCTTGACCAGTTAAGTATCTCTCTTTACATGGTCCACTTGGTCGGCCAAGGTAATTAAAAATTAAAAATGCTGTCAAATTAGGATACAAGCCCACGCTAGTGTCACGAATGAGCCTCAAATTAAAATTTATAATCGAAAACCCTTAGCTAACAAAACAAATGTAATATAGGGGCCACGAGTCGTATTTTCTAAGGACTAGTAGAGAGTTGTATGAATCAAGCTAGAATGTCATTATTTTTGGGTTTTTATATAAAATGGGGGTTTTTGATGTTTTAAAATGAAATGTAATCAAAATAAAGAAATGAATGAAAAATGCAAGTTTTACCAATTTAAAATGAAAGCAATTGAAACTAAGTATGAATCAATCTAGGAATGCAATTCAATTCACTTTCAAGGAATTAAACCTATGCTAGTTATTTATTGAAACATTAATGGAATGTAAAAGTCTTCTTCCTCAAACTGTAGAAAATCAGAAATCAAGCTAAAATTGTAGGAAAAACTAATGCAAAGCTTTAAGCAAATAGAGAACAAAGTAAAGCTAAATCTAGACTAAGATAACAAATTGCATTTTAAAGAAACAATTCTAACTTGGAAAACAATTAAGCAATCAGCTACAATTAACTAACACAAACTAACAAATGTTTAACTAAACAAGCTCAAACCTGATAAACATGATACGGAACAGTGACAATATTCAAAGTTTCAGTGAAAATGAAATCAGATTCAATTCGGTTCAAGAACTTAAGGCTAAAGAGTTCAAATAGATCTAAACATCTAACAATAGCTCAAGCATCAACCAAGTAATCAAAATTCAAGATCTGTTGAAACCAAAACAAGAAGTTCAGAATTTCAGATACAGAAATAGAAAGAAAACAGAAATTAGACAACAATCAGATAGCCTATCTTCCCTTTCAAATTGATTCCAATCTTGCCGTCACACAAAATCTGATGAAAGATTAGAAATCCCAGTAACTCAGCTCCAAATCTCAGCTCAAATGGATCTGAATCAATTCGGCTGGACATGTATCAGAAACCCTCCAAATCGCCGAATAGAACTGATCGAGATCTGAAAATCCAGCTGCAGATTCTTCAATTCACTTACAATTCAGCATTGGGAATCCTTCAATAACCTTCTAAGAACCCCTCAGAATATTCTTGAGAACTCCGATCATCTTGAATCCGAAGAACTGAGATGGACTTGGCGGCGTCAACAAGAATCTGAAGAAACCCTCAACAGACAATCTCACCCCCAATTGAACGAAGAACTGAGATGGTCTTCATTTCTGGAACTCAAGAATCGAATTGGAAAGGAAAAACAAGCTGATCTGGCCACGAAAAATGATGAAAAACCAAAGAAAACAGAAGCGGGACGAAGGTGCTACAGTAACCACGATAAAATCACTGTTCATTCCTCGTTAAAACGGGGATTTGAAATCACTGTGATGAACCGGGTTCAGCCTCAATTAAGCGCCGGTTCAATCCAAATTCCATCCGGTTCAGCTCCAATTAAGCCCAATTCAGCTCCAATTCGACTCTGATTCGACTCCAATCAACTTAAATCTTGATCATGAAGTTTGGGTCAATAGGTTTGATCAATCTTGACATGATTTGATCTCGATCGGGCTCGATCATGGTTCAATTTGGACCCTACAAACAATCAAACTCAATTAATACCAAATTAACCATCAAAATTACAGAAATTATATCAATCATCTAAAAATAGACCATTTCACAAATGTAATTCAATTATGTTGATTAAACATTTAATTATCCACAATAAAACCCAAAATGAATCAACAAAATACCATAAAATCCTAGCTTATCACAGAGCGAAGGAATAGTACTCTTATGGAAATAATTAGATTGATGATGAGTTATTTAAAATTACCAACTTCATTTTGGGGATATGCTCTGGAAACGGCAGCGTACATTCTGAACTTGGTACCTTCTAAGTAAGTACCTTCTATTCCCACAGAATTGTGGATTGGGCGTAAGCCTAGTTTAAAACTCATTCAGATTTGAGGTAGTCCAACACATGTGCTGAAGGGAGACGTTGATAAGTTAGAACCACGTATGGAAGTTCGCTTGTTTATGAGTTATCCTAGAGGAACGAAGGGTAATATTTTTATAGTCCTAAAGATCAGAAGGTCATTGTTAGCACCAATGCCTGAATTTTAGAAGAGGACTATGTAATGAACCACAAGCCCATAAGTAAGATTATTCTAGAGGAAATAAGAGGGGACACGTCTACTTTAGTACCAACAGTACAAGATGAGATACCACAAGTGACTGCACCGCGTGTCACAAGTGATACACAGTTACAGATAGTGCCTCGTCGTAGTGGGAGGGTTGTTAGACAACCTGACAGATTCATGTTTTTGGGAGAGTCCTCGGACTTGGTCCCTTGTGAACATGAAACCGATCCCTGGACATATGATGAAGCACTCCAAGATAAAGATACAGTATCTTGGCAAATGACAATGAACTTTGAGATAGAATTTATGGATTCTAATCAAGTATGAAAGCTTGTAGAACCATCAAATGGTGTAAAACCTATTGGATGCAAATGGGTCTACTAAAGGAAAAGAGAAATAGATGGGAAGGTGGAAACCTTTAAAGCAAGGCTTGTTGCGAAAGGGTATACTTAGAAAGAAGGAATCGATTGTGAGGAGACTTTTTCGCCGGTAGTCATGCTTTAGTCTATCCGGATTCTTTTATCTATTGCTGCTCATATGGACTATGAAGTTTGGCAAATGGATGTCAAGATAGCTTTCCTTAACGGAAGTCTTGAAGAAAACATCTATATGCAGCAACTAGAGGGATTCATTGCAAAGGGCAAAGAACATCTTGTATGTAAGCTCAATCGGTCCATTTATAGACTGAGGCAAGCTTCGAGATCTTGGAACATCTTGTTTGATGAAGTAATCCAGTCTTATGGATTTATTCAATGTCCGGATGAGTCTTGTGTATACAAGAAATGTGAAGGAAACGTGGTGGTATTTATTGTACTATACATAGATGACATTTTGCTCATTGGCAACAGTGTCAAAGTGTTGTCAGACGTAAGGGTATGGTTGTCCAAGCTGTTCGAGATAAAGGACTTAGGAGAATGTGCACATATTCTTGGGATCAAAGTAATAAGGGATCGCAAGAAAAGGATATTGTGCTTATCTCAAGCTTCGTATATCGATACTATCCTAGCTCATTTTAGCATGCAGAACTCCAAGAAAGGTTTTTTACCTTTTACGCATGGAGTACCTCTATCTAAAGAAATGTGTCATAAGACACCAAAGGAGATAGAGGAAATGAAGGCAGTTCTTTATGCTTCGGCTGTAGAAAGCCTAATGTATGCATTGCTATGTACGAAATCGGATACCTATTTTACCGTTGGCATGGTTAGCAGATATCAAAGTAATCCAGGACAGGGACATTGGACTGTGGTAAAGCATATATTATAGTGCCTGAGAAGGACTAGAGATTATATGCTAGTTTACCAAGCAGATCATTTACTTCCTGTGGGTTACACGGATTTTGACTTCCAATCAAATAGAGATAGTAGTAAATCTACCTCGAAGTATGTGTTTACTTTGGGAGGTGGAGCCATAACATAAAGGAGTGTTAAACAGAAATGCATTTCGGACTCAACTATGGAAGCTGAGTATGTAGCAGCCTCTAAGACAACTAAAGAAGCTGTATGACTCAGGAACTTCTTGATGGACTTAGAGGTGATTCCTGATTTGCCCAAGGTTATCATAATTTATTGTGATAACAGTGGTGCAGTAACAAACTCGAAGGAACCACGAGCCCATAAGGTAAGTAAACACATTGAGCACAAGTACCACTTGATACGAGGAGAAGTTGTCGCCAAAATTACATCAGTAGATAACCTGGCAGATCCTTTAACTAAGGCTCTTCCGGCGAGAGCTTTAGATAGACATGTTGAGAAGATGAGAATCAGATGTATGACAGCATTTATGGCACCATTGTCTTTTAGTATAAGTGGAAGATTGTTGGGATGTATTCTATAAGCCTAGCTTTTGTATAAATATATATTTTGAAATAATATGAAATGAGAATCACATTGGTCAAATATCTGCATTTTATGTTAATGTAGTTGCTCACTTAATTTATATTGTAGATAACATGGTGTGTGGTGTCACACAGAAGATCATGTTATCAGTTCCTTATAAATTATA
>JAOBBC010154008.1:0-10032 GCA_025388495.1 Curcuma longa | reverse complement strand
CATGTCAGTACCTGCCTGACATGTCAACAAGTCAAAGCAGAACATCAGAGACCAGGAGGAGTTCTGCAACCCATTCATAAGCGCGAAGTTGTTCTTTATATGGCCGCTCGGGCCTGCACCCCTCGTGACCAGAGGATGGTCGTGAAGATCCCTCACGGAGGGTTACCTGACGCGAGGACTCAAGAGCGGTTCCGGGAGCATGGGGAATCGACCTCTCATTGGCGGCTGCGAGTGGCTCCGTCGGGAACCCCCGGTCCCTCGAGCGGCATGGGGGCACGAGGCCCACTCTGACGGAACGTCATCATTTCTACGATCGCGGGGTCTCCTCTCGGAGCCCTCAGCATCCTCCCTTCGCCCGGAAGCCTCTCGAGAGTCTCACTGTGACGCCCTCACATTGGTCGCGATCGCTGCCAATGGTGATGAGGAAGGGATGTTCGCGATGATGGTGGGGCTCTCTTCCGCCAAGACTTTGTCATCCGCCTCCTTTTGAGGGACCGCCGATCTCGGGGACCTCCTGAATCACAACTTCCTGTTCCTCTGATTTCTCTGGGGTCTCAGTTAGAGCTGCGCCCCCGGATGCTGCGAGAGATTGGAGAAGATCCCCTGCACGAGATAATCGCCACTGCAGTCGCTGGTGCATCGCCTCGTGATACATGGTCGTCGGGCGAAGAAGTCAAAGAGGGGGGCTTGGAACAGCAAGTTCTCTGGACAGATGGTGAATGGAAGGCGGTGCGACACCCCAAGCTTGCTAATATACCTCATCAGGTTATAGTCAGCAGTTGTTAGATGAGATCCTATCTCTCCTGATCTCGTCGTTCATCTCACATAGCTTTAACCGTACGACACAATTAAAACTCACGACGCGAAAAGACAACCGTTGGTGCTTCCGTACGGGCCTTCAGAAGAGGTAGCGATTGGGCCCCAAACCCACAAGTCCATCCGGTAGGCCCATGCGGCCAACGCAGTAACGAGCGGACAAGCGCGCAAATGCCACTCGTCATCATCGTCCCTACCGGTACAAGCATCCCAAAGAAGTTAACTACCAGCTATAATTCCTCGTTACCCATTCACAACAAGAACGTGCCAAAGCTGAAACCGAGTACGATCAAAATTACAAGTGTGTCCACAAATACAAGAGGAGAAAGGAAGAATAGAGAAGGCCAGAGAAGTTCCAAAATCTCGACAACGAGAAGAAGCGTTGATCGACACCAACCGAGCCTCTTTCAATCAGCCCGCTCCGAGGGCGGAAGATCCTCCCACACCTGTAGCGGGTCCAACACGCTGAGGTCAGCTTGAGGGGGAAGTAAACCCACCTCTACACATTGGTGGAGCGCATCCTCAAAGTCATGCCTTAGCATGCCACTGCTACGAGAGGCAAGTATGTCAAAGAATTCAGGCGAGCGAAGGAAAGCAGCTCGATGTTCCTCCTCGCGCTTCTGTTCACCTTCCTTGAACACCCGTAGCTCTTCGCGAGCTGCGTCCCTTTCGATGCAGGCCTCCTTCAGTGCGTCTGTCAATTGCTGCTCCCTAGCTATTCAAAAATCTTCCTGGGCCAGCAATTCGGTGTTGGTATTAGCCAAGACCTCTACTTCGAGGCAGGACCAATGATGGTAATTTTCTAAAATGGCCAAGTCCATTTTTTGCTGATAGAACTCTCGCTGGAGCTCTGAGAGAGGCGCCTCAGACATCTGGAACATGCTCTCTGTGTACTCCGCTCGGTATCGTAATTCGTCACACTGGACCGTGGCCGCTCGGGTCTCCGCCTCCGCATCCTCCGCGCGTTGTTGCCAGTCGGGGACTTCCATCATTCGGACCCTCATTTCTGCTAGTCTCTACCACAAGCCCTGGGCCTCACTTTCTAGTTTGGCCACTACCTTGACTGAAGATCTGGTGGGCTCTCGTCCATCATAAGGGGCAGGTGGAAGTAGAGAAACACCTAGTGTCGAGGGGACCAGCTCCACAACAACGGAAAGTAGATCTCCTTAGACGTCCGACCTTGTCCCTATTAGCCCCCCGGAGGCTTGCGGTCGCATAATCTCTCCGAACGCATCAAGAAGGTCAGTCATGGGGGAAAACCCTCGCTTTAACTTATGGCGCATCGCTTTACTATACATGTCGTTCTCTGGAGGCGGTCACGGCGAGAAAGATAAGGATATAGGGGAGGAAGCAAAGATCGCGCGTGTCCGACTCTGCTAGTTAAGCCTGCGCCAGAAGGCATCGTACTGTTGGATTATAAGGCGGTGACATAAACAGTCAGATTCGATATGGATCGTCAGCAAAAAGCTACAATGATGACATAGTAGGTGATAACGCATGACACCCACGCCTGGCCAGTTAGGGCTCGCCACTCGTCCCTCCGTCAAGTCATCGTCATTCCCGTGGCGAACCACGCGCCGCCTATCTCTGCTTGCCCCATGGGCATCGGTACCTGGGGCCTGTCCCAGATAACGACAAGTCAGCTCATACCATAGGCATCTGTATCTCTACCCGGAACCTTGAATTAAACTGAAACACTAAAGGCGTTCGCATCACACACTTGCATACAGAGAATAGACAAGGACTTCATGCAAGGACTAGGCTATTAACAAAAAGAAGGTAAGTGTGAACACAACGTTAGGGATTGTCAGCTCTCACAGAAACCGACAGCTCTTCAAAAACACGCAACAAATCAAGGAGGCTGATATCTGCATCGTGGGGGAGTAATCCCACCTCCACGCATTGCCGTAGAGTCCCCTTAAATCCATATCACATCATTTTGCTGCTCCTATCCGTCAGGGCTTCGAAAAACTTGGGAGATTGGAAGAAGGTTGCTCGTCGCTCAGATTGGTCGTGTTCTGCGGCTAACTCCTGGTCCTGCAGCCGCTGCTTCACAATTTCCGTTTCGATCTGAGCCATGACCAATTCAAAGGACAATCGGTCAGCCATTTCTTCCACTCTTGGTACGGCTTGCAATGCGGACGCTGGTGGCGCTTATTCGGTCGTGTGGACTAGCAGCGCATCCCGCTCTGCCAGAGCACGCCCCAACTGCTCCTTCACAGTCATCAATTCTTCGTTGCTTGCTGCCTGCTTCTCTTGGCTTTGTCGCAAGTCCTGTTCCAGTTGCCGCAAGCAGTCCACGCTTGAAGTGGCTTGCTTGCGCCACTTCGTGATCTCCGCGGTAGTTTCCATCAATTTCCCCTTCGTCTGCTGAAGTTCCTGGGGGGTTTCTTCCATCAAGACCCTCAGCTGCCGGCGACATTGAGCGCAATCCTGAAGAAAGGTCGGTAAATATTGATGGGCTAGCTGGAGCTCCATCAGGCCCTGACGAGCTGAGCGTAGCGCATTATCAAGGATCTCATAGATGCCTATTTGGAGAAGGGTATTTTGTTCATAATCCTGTAACATAGCAAATAAGGAGGAAGTGCTTCCTTCTTCCTTCTCTGTTTCGGCGACGCTGGCGATCAGGGGTAGTGGGATTGCCTCCTCATCCCTTTCAGTTGAAGATTCAGATACGACGGCGACTCCCGAGGACGAAGGAAGTGCCGCCCCCGCCAACGGTGCCTCTCTCTCTGTTTCTTCGACTGGCGACGAGGGAGAAGGCTCCATGACATGAGTGGGAAGGGGTGCCATCTCTGCCGACGTCGATTCTTCTTCGACTCTCTCACTAGACAGCAAGGTCGCTGGTTCGACGGGCGCGGGAGAAGATAAGGGTTCCCTCGTGACAGCTTCGGAGATCCCAGAGGAGGTTTGTGGTATTCTTTCCTCCACGTCGCCCCCTGTGGTGGACAACGACTCCACATCCCGGTCCGTTTCTTTCTCGTCCGCAAACTAACGAGTCTCTGTCGCCGTCGAGGAACCTCCACAATCGTCTCAGTTTGCATCAAGGAGGTCCCTTCCGGTGCAGGCTCTGGTGACCCCTCGCGAGCAAACGTCAGAGCTGAGGTCTCTCGAGGCCTTTTCTTCGAGGGGTCCGGTTTAGTGGGGGACTGCGAGGTTTTCCGAAGCTTACGTGACGATTTCGATTCAGGCGCGCTAGCAAAGACTATCACCTTTCCCTTCACCTTCATTTGGGCCTCATCAGGGGCGGACACCGATGGCAGATTAGTAGACTCCGGCAGTGGGTCTCCTGGCAGCAACAAGTTAGCCGCCACGACCATTTCCCACTTCAGCTTGCCGTTGGTAGAGGCCCAATACAGGATTTCTTACAAGGGCAAGCTCATGGTTTTTACCATCGGACTCAACCCTATCCGATGCAGTAGTGCCTCATCCTTCGATAACAAGCTTGCGTTAAATTTCAGCCCCGACAATACGTCCAACATGTACTGGTACGCTGCTTCACTTCTATAGTCTTTCAGTTCTGGGGATGCCGGAAGAGTATCCAACCAGGGACTGGGCCAAGCTTACGGCTGAGGAGGCTTCACGAAGAAGAATATGTTCTGCCAAGCCATGATTTTCGAGGGACATTTTCCCAGAAAATTGCATTTAGACCTGGCAATAAAGAAGAAAACGCCCAGCTCGCTTTGGCGGAGATAGAACAGGCGATGAAAGGTGATCGGCTCTAGAGGTATCTGATACAGCTGAAAAATGATGACGACGCTACTAATTAAGTGAAAGGAGTTGGGAGCCAGTTGTGAAAGAGAGATTTGAAAATACTGCGACAACTCTTGAAAATAAGGCAGAAGAGGAAACCACAACCCGTCTTGTAACTAGCTTTCGAAGAAGGTGACAAAGTCGGTGGGCGCGTCATTTGGCCGTTTTGTCGACAGCGGGACTCGTAACTCGTGATCAGAAGGAATGCCATGTTCCTCTCTGAAGCACTCTAGCGTGGCTAAGGTTATGGATGATTGCTCTCGATCGAACCACCGGTCAGTGATCACCGCCTCGACCATTGCTAAGGTTGCAGGAAGTAGAAAAGAGAAGAAGCGCGGAGGCGGATCGAAGTTAGGGATTGAAGGTAGAAGGAGCAACCTACATGCACCCCGCAGTGCATTTGTTCAAACTTAAGCTAGCGGAAGATCATAGATCACGGCGATTAGGAGATGAAGCGACAGGAGGTTGACAGGTGGCTTTCTCTCTTTTTTGCTCTCTCTCTCTCTTACCACCCAAAACACCGGAGGGCATGTCACCACCATTGGATCCCTTGTGATCCTTTGAGCCGTTGGATCTGCTGCTGGGTCCCGTCACCACAACCAGTCAAGTCAGTCGGACTACGCCTCCTTCGACTAGATTTGAGGGGAGGCTTATGATACGGGGAGTCAAGGCGGGTGACGTGGTTTTTCTTCGAGTCTCCTCAGGATCAAAACTGAGGCCGAGGTGTCACTCGCGTCCCTTACCTCATCTTAGCCTGTGGCATTTACCCCGCCTATCTCGCCCTATGACGTCTCGGGGAATAGCCCCTCTTGGCAAAGAAGGACTCTCGTCTCACCTCCTAACGTCTCGGCGGATAGTATTAATTTGAGGGGTGTTTTAAGGCAATCGCCTTACGGTTATAATATTTATTAGATAAATAGTAATTCACTATTTGAGTGTACATTCCATATGTATTTGATCGAATCTTAAATTCAAATACTGAATGTCCGCAATATGATTCATAGCTTGAGAAAATTTATGATTGGATCACAACTCGTGAGCATCTTTACATGTACAATTATGAACGTATTGAAATTATCCCTAGTCGAGGAATTAATGAGCGCAGACGTCATCGATTCTGTCGAGACTAGTACGTTTTGAACTCATTGGTTAGCCAAGCAGCTGATCTCACTGCTGTCGACATTAGATGTTGAGAGTTAAACGTGGATGCTGGTTAAAGGTAACTAGTTCATTGGAGTGACCTGCCATGAGACTTCATATGGTTCGATTCATATGTCAATGAAGATCTCAATGCAGCTTAAGTGCGAGTTTTCTTTAACTTACGATATTTAAGTCATCTTGGCCATGGAGACTTATACTTTGACATCTTAAGCAAGCATCTCCGAGGAGATACAGATCCGAGATAATTGGGTATAAGTTGAAGTGTCTGAAAGTGTTTGAATAGCCCACAGAGGATTCACCGCTCATTAGAAAAGGAGACGTATACCCTGCGGCCGCTTGTTAGGATTGTTACTAAAAGTCTTTGGCCAAAGCATTACATGTTAAAGAATACGATACTCTTAGATACGTGTACGAGTAACTTGAATCCATAGGACAAGAAAGCAGCTTGGGCTAGGTGTGACATAGTCAGCCTAGTGTGGACCGACACATAAATCATGTCCTAAACAAAGCGGGTATAAGACGGTAAAAGGAACGAGGCACGATTCAGTAGCTGCTGAAAGGTTTAGAAGATGTTCTGGAATCAATCATTGATTTTTCGGTTAATTGGGGATCATGATGTACTACTAGGTGTCACTCATGATCGTTCCGTAATTAATGATTAATTACGGACGACCAACATAGCCGGGAACCTATTGAGTCACACGCACTACAAGTTCTCTGAAGGACTTAAAACGAGTTTGAGAATTAGATTCTCAAAATGAGAGGCACAAAGTCTGGTTGGACCAGATAAAGGACAATATGATGGAATTCGTGTTACAAAGATGAAATGAACGAAACCGATTTCATTCAAATCAGAGGTCGTTTGATTAGTGAACTGAATGATTCAATTTTAAATCAAATTGAACAAACTTGGTTTGGTTCATGATGAAAGAGATTTTGGCAAAACAGAAGAGATGAATAGATTCGTCTTGCGAAGATAAATTGAAAAAAATTAATTTGGGTCGAATCGGAGTTCGTTTGGTTAGCGAACTAAACGAACCAAAACAAATTCGAGTTTGCTACAGTAACCCTAAAAGCCCAGTCCGGTCCAGCCTAGTTTTCTCATATTCAGGTCGCTCATTGTTTTCTCTTCCGGTTCGCTGGCAGCCACGCAAGCTTCAGGGGAAACCTAAAATTGTGAGGCGCAATAAAATAAAGAAGGATGCCCTGTTCGACGCTCTCTCTCGCGCGACAGAACCCTAGAGGAGGGTCTCAACTTGCCGCGCCGCTCTCCTAGGCTAGCTGCGTCGCCATGCTGGTTTCTACTCCGTGCGGGGACATCGCCTTATCGAGCAATAGCCATCGACGACCACCACCTCTTAGCCCCGAATCTTCTTCCCGGCTGGTGTGCATCGCGAAACCAAAGGGGGCACCGAAAACCCTACCTCTTCATCTTCTTCCTAGCTGCTCCACAACGTCGTGGCTTCTCCGTCCGTTCTGCTGACCATCCACCAGAGGAGCAAGGTGCAGTTGGTCGTGGTGAGGTAGAGGGTGGCAAGCGAAACCCTAGCTTTCGAGCCATCTGCCTGTGCGTGCGTCGGTCGCAAGCAACAGAACAGAGGCCGCAAGCAACATAGCAGTGCTGGAGAAGAAGAGGAGAAGGCCTCCTTGATTTGACAGTGCTGGAGAAGAAGAGGAGAAGACCTCCTTGATTCGGCAATGATGGAGAGGAAGAGAAGCCCTCTGTTTCAGCCATGTTGGAAAGGACTTGTGTGAAGTCTTGTTCTTCCGGCCGTGTGATGAGGGAGGGTTGTATTAGGATTTTACTGTCAAAAATCTGTGTTTAATTGTTGGAAATTATTTCTAATTATTAGATAGTTTTTGACCAATAAAATCCTGATCGTTTGACGATTGTCTGTCAATTTTCGAGAGCTTATGAAGTTTCTGAAGATTGTTCCATCATTATTGGAAATGTTCTGATAATTTATCCTAAATCGGCGGTTAATGATTGACCACCAAAATTACATCGTCTCAGCATGTCTCGATGAACAAACCCTCTCAGCAAAGGAGAACTCTCATCTCAGTGAACAACCCCTCTTGGCAAAGGAGAACTCTCGACTTGTTCTCTAACGCCTTGGCGAGCGGCTCCCCTCAGATGCTTTCATCGAATCCCTCTCACTTCCATATACGAACCCGGCCACTTCACCTCTGTCAAGCCAGACTGTAGCCTTAACTATGACCCTCTTACACTAGTTGTAGGCATCGCCGTTGTAAGAGGAAGGTGCCAGCCAGTAGCATAAGCAAGGTTTCCTCTGCGCGTTAGTCCTTGCTACGTCATCGCATTAAAGGCGCATCCAGTCGTTATAAGTGGCTTTTTCCTCTAACCTCGTGGCCTACCCGCACTACCATAAGGAAGATATGGGGGATCAGACTCGAGCTTCCCCTACGTGTCTCCCCTACGTATACAGCTAGAAATAGAGGAGACAGAATGAAGGTCCTTCCGGTAATTGTGTATGGGCCCGAGGCATACAACAGCCGGTTTCGCGTACGGAACCCTAAGGTTGGTTATAAAATGAGTAACTCACCATTATACAAGAGGTCCGTCTTATGAAACTCTCTCACTACTTTTATCGCTTGCTCTTGCTCTTTCATTCCTCTTCAGAACACTAACTTGAGCGTCAGAGTTGTTTGCCAGGGTTCTCCGGCACCAGTCCAACATCTGTGAGTGCATTTCAGGAACCTTTAGACGTTTGCTTGCTTTGGAAGCCCTCTATTTGATCTGGTCACAGGATTGCCTGCATCAGATGATTCGTTAATTGGTGGCTTGACCATCCATAGTATTTAGTCGGAATATATATTATGGAACATATAAAATATTTTAGAAATTTAGAGGGTATTGTATGTGAGAGAAAAATTAAAAATATTAGATATTTGGATGAATATGAGTATTTTGGAAAGATATATTTTCTTTCCTATTTGGAGAATTCAAAAGATTTGTAAAAGTATTGAAATTTACATCTATTTCGAATAAAAATATAAATATAAAAAGAAAGGAATAAGAAAGAAAAAGTAGAAAATGGTAGGATAAATGAAAAAATATTAAAAATGTATTTATAGATTTTTTAAAATAAAAATTAACGGTTGAATAATGATTATTTTTTATGTTTTATTGATTTTATTTTTTTTAAAAGAGCCGTTATAAAATTATAAAATAAATTTATTTAAAAAAATAAAATAAATTTGAGGAGCCGATTCCCATGAATTGGATGATCCTAACATCTATCATGTTATCACTATACATTTTTTCCCATCATATTTCATATGCGAGTATAATTAGTCCACAAAAGTAGATACAAGCTTAAGAAGTGGGGGCCATGATATCCCCTTTTCAACATAAACACACATGTTCTCGGGACATGATTGAGTTACTTAGTGCGAAATAGATTTACTAAAATGAGCAATGATCAAATTTTGACGAAGTTGAAATAATGTCCTCTTTCGTAATGGTCAATTGTAACTTCTCGATTTACCTCTTTACAGATGATCATAAAATCAATCGTAAACCGCTAAAGTGATGAATTTTATTTTTTACTAAAAATGATTATTCAAATGTTATTTAGAAAAACTAATGTAAAAAAAATTACACGAAAATTATTTTTTTAATTAACGTGACCCATAGCTTTATCGTCATAGATATGATCATAAAACCTCAATTAATTTTTGAGGCGAATCTCCATTTTGGTTTGCTCAGTAAAAAAACTCTTATAATATATAGTAATTAGAAATTTAAATCATGAGTATTTGGAACCATCAAATGATATATAATAATAAGATTATAAAAATTGCATGATGTTGCTACCTACCATGTAAGGGAATAATGCCTGCCATAGTTGATTACATTGCACTCTCATTCTTTTCACTTCAATAAAAAGTAAAATTTCTATTTGAACGATTTTATATTATCGGTTATATAATCATCTATGATGAAGTAAATCGAAAAACTACAATTGATTATGATAAAGAAGGACATTACCTCCATTTTATCGAAATTCTATCCTTACCTATTTTAATAAGTCTATTCCATCATAATCAATTCAATTATACCTTGAGGTATTGCACTCTCTTACGTGAGATGTTTGTAAAATTTAAAATGTTAGATTTAAATTAAATGGAAATTTAAATTTGTCAAGAAACTGATGCCCTATTTTTTTTGAATAAATAAATTTAAAAATTAATTTAAAAATTAATTTTATCTATAGTAAGTAAAGTATAAATTAAATACACGAGGAGTGGACGTAGCTCGTGCACGTCGGACGGAATCAT
>JAOBBC010153797.1:0-10035 GCA_025388495.1 Curcuma longa | reverse complement strand
TTAAAAATTTTTTGGGCCCCTGATCGGGCTGGGCCCTGGGCGGTCGCCCTGGTTGCCCTGGGCCAGGGCCGGCCCTGAACGTACACTAAATCTATGATTTCTGCCTTTGTTGTTACAAATAAAATCCACCAAAATTGATGAATACAATTCCTAAGCATTTCAATTAACATAATAAGCATGTCGAGACATGCACATATTATGTTCTCGATTTTTTTTTTTTTTGTGAATATCCTGTTCTGTCAGTATTAGTTGTATATAAAATGTCTCTGACTAATGAAACTTTATAAGTAGGTGCATTCTATAGTAGATGTATATGGGCGTGCTTTCTGTTGTAAGCATCAGTGTGTCAAATTTTTAGTATGAATTTGGCAAAACATGGTTCTATCCAGTATTGGACCTACTGGAAGGCCATGTCACATATGTTTATGCTTCAGGGAATCATGATGTGCTTGTACAATTTACACTAGTATGGTTTGATGCAAATTTAATATACTGTCTATAAGTAACATAGGTTTCATATTGATTTTATTGCAACTGGAGCGATGGCATCCATTATTAGAGTTGCAGTCCCATGGTACATATGTTGGCATGTTAAGAAAATTTTCCGTTTATCCATGGGCGTTCACCTCTAGCATGTGAGATCTTACTCATGGCATGCATACTGCTCTGTCTAGCAGTGTGTTTGCGTGTTACCATCAAGAAGATAAGTTCTTGCCATCAGACGTCAATTATGAGCAGATGCAAAAGAGGTTGAGGAGAGATTAAAGTGGTCAAATCTAGTGGTACATCACAATTACAAGCAGATGAACTTGTTCTTTGCAGTTAAACTAGTCATTGCATGAAGCAAGATAGGGTTCTGTATCAGGCAATACAGCTTGATACAAACAAGTCCAACAAGAATTCACTGGGTTGAGTTGATTTTCATTCCTTACTTTTTGCAATCATTTGTTTCAGGATGGTTTTGCCTTCTCATCTGCTTCAGTTTTTTTCTCTTGTTGACAAGATCACTATAATTGCTAAAAATTCACAAATATTTTTCATTGAGCAAGTCTTTCCTTGCTTATTTGTTTGGCTCTTTCTCACACTGATATTATTTTGTTCTACTCCACAAATGTGATGCAAGGAAGCCACAAATTAGTTTAGATGTAGTTGTTCAGTCTTCAGATTGTATGAATTGCAATACTTTATACATTAAAAATTTATTGGCCAGTTTGGCTCTTTTATATGGCTACTTGTAGATCTAACAGGATAGGAAAGGAATTGGCCCTGCAGCTGCTCCATTTGCTTGTGGCTATGGTCCAGAGGAAGTTGAAGGACTTAAAGAAGGTGCTAGTCTACTAGAAGTAGAAGTAGTAAGTATTCATTGGAACTCATCTTGTAGACTGGATTATCAGATTAGATACATGATGCTTCGTAATTTCTTTGAGAGGTAATGTTATTCTCTTTAGTTTTTGTTTATCAATATGCAACTTATTGATTTTTCTGATGGTTAATTACTGAAAATATCCAGTACTTTTAGGTGCTAACAAATATATGCTTGCCTTCCAATTTTAACAAGATTGTCCTACCCTATTCAATTTTACCACAAATCTAACAAATATATGGGTAGCATGATATCCCAAATAATATAAAGTAAATCCAAATCGTTTGGTGATTGAAAAGTTTAAAATCAAATACAATTTATTTATTTATTTTTTGAATGGACAAGATAAGAAATGAAAATATTAGAGAGAAAATCAGGATTATATCTATTGAGGAAAAATTCAGGAAGACACGTTTAGATAGTACACACATGTACATAGACGATCAATAGATGTTTCAGTTAGGTGATAAATGTGCACATAAGACGAAGATAAAAAAGCCTTGGTTAGTAACAATAAAATAAAATTTATTTAAATATAAATGATAATATAGTATGTGATAAAATCTAATAGTGTAGAAAGATTGATATAGTTGATCTCACTTAGTGGTATAAGATATGGTTATTGTTGTATAATTTATTTGTTTTTTCTTAAAAAAGAAAGGTGAGACTGAATTTCTTAAAGTTTGAAAGTATAATTATGTATTTGTACTTTGTGAAGTTTTGGTTCCTAAACTTCTCCTCTCCTGTTTCAGGAAATGGGAAAGTAGGTTATGCCAATCAAATAAACAACATCTCTTTCTAGGGTATTAGTTTCTTTCATTAGCTCATGTTTCATAGATTAAAGAATGGGGCTAAATTTTATGTTTTTTTCTCTAAGCTAGTATAATTATAAATGAGTCTCGTTCTATGATTACTATTTTATCCTCAACACTCCCTTTTATGTTGGTTCAAAAATATTATAAAAATTAACTTATTATGAATATATACAATTCTGGTACCCTATATAGTTAGTGAACATATTAATTAAGTGATCATTCAAACTAATAAAAGTGATGAGAATCTCCTTGGACTATAGGGGTGTCAAAATATGAATTCGACCTGTCAACTCGATCCGAGTCGGCTCGAAAAATATCAAATTGGGGTTGAGGGTTTTTGAGTTTGAGTTGGATTGGGTTCGGGTCAGATTTTGATTGACCCGGATTGACCTGAATTTAGGTTTAAGTGTTTTTAGGATTAAATCAAATTTTGTTTCAAAAATTAATATGTTTTAGCAGAATGTTAGTATAACAATGATGAAGTATTAAGATTAAAGTGAAGAATTATCAGGGGAAATAGCAAAAAAAGATTTTTTTTCTAAATTATTCGGGTTGGCTGTGTTATACGGATTTAGATTTAGGATTTTCGGATTGAGTATGGGTTCGGATCGGATTTGAGTTGAGATTTTTTTGTAATATTCTTGCTTCAATCTGACCCGAATCCACCTGAATTTACACCCCTTTTGGACTATGGATTAGAGTATCAATCTGTGCCTTTCGAAATAGGCAATTTTTATTGGTGTAAGGAGCATTAGATAATCAAATCGATGTTTTGATAATGACAAAGAATTAAAGTTGAACAAGAAAGTCCTAATATGCCAAATTGACTAGGCATTAGGTAAGAGAAAGTTCTAACTGGAGGTTAGATAAGGAAAAGTCCTAAGTGGAGATTAGACAAGATAAAACTCTAGCAGGATATTAGGTAAGGAAGTCTTAGTAGATCAGGGACATCAGTCGACTAAGTCTAGATGGTTCAGTGAATTAAACATCGAGCGGGAAGGACTTGATAGGTTAGGGAGGATTGGAGATTAAGTCGGGAAAGTCTTAGGGTTCAAGCGATCAGATGCTGAGTAGGTGACATATCACCTGACATTACCGCCGACACTTGCTAGTGTTTATAACGTATTTCATGTCTCTATGCTGCGGAAGTACGTACCTCATTTTACTCATATTCTGAAGGAAATACCTATACCTCTTCAACTAGACGCGTTTTATGAGAAGATTTTCGTGCGGATTCTTGACCATAAGGAGCAGTAGTTGCGAAAAAAATCATTCTACTAATAAAAGTCGGATGGCAGCACCATACAAATGAGGAGGCTACTTGGGAGCTGGAGAATACTATCCGAGCTCGATACCCTCATCTATTTACTTGAGGTATGATTTTAATTATTATGGTATTTCTGCACTGTAGTATGAAGATAGTAAATTTGGGGATCAAATTTTTGTTAGTGGGAGAGAATGTAAGATACAAAAAATTCTAGGGGTTATTTGTAAACAATTTAACCCTAAATTGGTAAGGATTAAGGGCTTAAGTATTTATTAGGGGCTTGATTAATTAGGGAATGTGTGTAATTTAGACTATTAATGGAGCCCAATTAAAAGCCTAATTAAACCAACCCATAAGCCCAATTTAAGTAGGCCAATTAAAGCCCATTTAAGTTAAAGGAATTGGATCTGGAATTAGGATTAACCCATCAACCCGGACTCGTTAAGAAATCCTTAAATGTACAGTGACCGCGATTTTCTTCCTCTGTTTCCCAATCACGATCCCCTGTTTCAATTCTTCTTCCCCGACTCGTGAACTTGTTCGTCCGCAGCCGATGCCGACGTCAAGGAGAACCGTCAACGATCAGGAACTTTGGCCGTCGGGCTTGTATCTCGCCGGGGGTTGGCTGGAAATCGGTCGGTGGCGGCGATCGACGCGAATAGAGGGGAGTGTGGAGCTCGGATCGATCTCAATCGGTAAGTCAAATTCTTGAATTCGTGCGATTTCTTGTGGAGGTTTCTTTAGATTTCGTTGGGCTCTTTAGAGTTCTGAGCTGTCGATTTCAGATTTAGTTGGGAATAGAATCGGAGCTGAGTTTCGGTAGTGAGAGGAATTGGTGCTTGATCTAGGGCTTCTGATATAAGGTAAGCGTTCTTGAATCTGGTTAGTTCATGTTGCTGTGATCGAATTTGGGTTTTGGATGTTGAATTTTTGCAAGCCGTAGGGTTTTGGTGGCTCTGTTGGATTGAGTTAGGGTTTTGTTCAATTGGATCGGTTCTTGACGGTTAGAATCTTGTATTGCTGTGGGAATCGATTAGGTTTGCTTGTGGTGGCTTGGATTGTGGATATTGATCTGTTCTTGAGTGACTGAGATCTAATTTTTAGTATCTGTTGGATTGGTTGATGGATTAGAGGCTTTTAGGATAACTTAGATTCGACTAAAATTCAAGTAGATTAAGATTAAGTTAGTGTTAGACCTTTTGGATTTGTTGGATTGGTTTGTGTTGATGCAGTTAAGACTAACTTGAGTTAATTGAAAGAATTCCTATGGTTAGGTCGTGTAGTCTAGTAGTATCTTTACCTTCAGGTGAAGTATTATTTACAAATCAGGAGATTAAGGGATGTTTGTTTGATTTCGACGGTCATACCCTTACGACGGATCTTCAGGTGCTGGATATGATAGAGTTTGATATTATTCTGGTTATGGATTGGTTACTTATTATGCTACAGTAGATTGTCGAGCTAGAGTGGTTACCTTCCGACCTTTAGATCAACTCGCTTGGGAATTCGTTGGTACTTGGAATGATGGACTATCTCTCATTTTTGCTATACAAGCTCAAAAAATGTTAGATGGAGGGTGCCGAGGTTATTTACTATTTCTGAAGCAAGAAGTTGAAAGGAGTGTTTCTCGGTTATTCGATGTTCGTATCGTCTGCGATTATCAGGGTGTGTTTCCGGACAAGCTTCCTAGGTTGCCACCTCAAAGGCAAGTACAGTTCACTATCGAGGTAATTCCAGGTACGACACCAATATCTAAGGTCCCGTATCGTATGACACCGAAGGAATTAGAGGAACTTAAGACCCAGCTACAGGAGCTATTGGATCGGGATTTCATTTGTCCTAGTATTTCACCATGGGGAGCCCTAGTCCTATTGTCAGAAAGAAGAACGAATTTATGAGGTTATGTATTGATTACCGTCAGTTAAATGCGATCACGATCAAGAATAAATACTATTTGTTGCATATTGATGATTTGTTTGATTAGTTGAAAGACTCTTGCGTGTATTGTAAGATTGACTTAAGGTCTGGTTATCATCAGCTTAGAGTATGAGACGAAGATGTGTAGAAGATAGCGTTTCGTACTCGATACGGACACTATGAGTTTTTGGTGATGTCGTTCGGTCTCACCAATGTTCTGGCCATATTTATGAATCTAATGAACTGGATTTTCTTTGAATATTTGGATCGGTTCGTTATAGTCTTTATCGACGACATTCTGATATATTCTCGATCGGAGGAAGAGCATGAGCAATATCTTCGTATTGTATTAGAGATATTACGTCGTGAGTAGCTGTATGCGAAATTCAATAAATGTGCTTTCTGATTATCTTCTGTGGGATTTTTCGGATATATAGTATCTAGCAGAGGTATTTTTGTAGACTCTCAGAAGATCGAGGTAGTTACTAATTGGGAGCAGCCGAAGACAATTCAGGAGGTCCGTAGTTTTCTTGATTTGGCGGGATATTATCAAAGATTTGTTGAGGGTTTCTCTTGTATTGCTACACCACTAACTCGTCTGACGAAAAAGGGAGCGAAGTTCGTTTGGTTAGAAGCTTGTGAGACTAGCTTCCAGGAGCTTAAGCAGCGGTTAGTGAGTGCCCCGATATTGGTGATTCTTTATGGTGAAGATGGATTTACACTTTACACCGATGCATCATTTCAGGGATTAGGAGCGGTGTTGATGCAGTGTGATCGGGTGGTTGCCTATGCTTTTCGTCAGTTGAAACATCATGAGAAAAACTACCCTGTTCATGATTTAGAGCTAGCCGTTATTATCTTCACTCTGAAGATTTGACGACATTATCTGTATGGAGTTACTTTCGAGATCTTTATCGATCATAAGAGTTTGAAGTATCTGTTCACTCAGAAGGAGCTGAACCTTAGACAGAGACGTTTGATGGAATATCTGAAGGATTATGATTGCATCATTATCATCCAAGGAGAGCTAATGTGGTAGTTGATGCACTACGCTAGAAATCTCGTGGGATTCTGGCGTAGTGGGTGGCATTTATTGATCTGGTTCGACAATTTTCTGAATTGGGATTAGTGGAACTTGGCCAGACTCAACGAGGAGTGTTGATTTCTATGATGGCGCAATCACCTATAGTAGAGAAGATCAAGTCAACACAGACTAGTGATCAGCATATTCAGTTTATCTATAGTAGGGTGGATTTCGGATAGCAGTTAGGATTTTCTTATGACGTAGATGGAATACTTCGATTTTGAGGATGACTTTGTGTTCTAGAGCAACATCCGATTAAGGAGTTGTTGTTGGAGGCACACCATTCTAGGTTTGTGATACATCCGGGTGGTACTCGTATGTATCGGGGCCTGAAGCGCTCCTATTGGTGGAACGACATGAAGAGGGATATCACAGATTTTGTTGTGCAATGTTTAGTTTATCAGTAGGTGAAGGCTGAACATCAGAGACTAGTCGGATTACTTCAGGAGATCCCGGTATCGGAGTGGAAGTGGGAACATACCACGATGAATTTTGTTACAGGCTCATCCAGAATCCGGAAGGGGCATGATGCAATTTAGGTAATCGTTGATCGGTTAACGAAATCCGCTCATTTCCTTCTGATATGTCAGACTGATTCGTTGGATTGTTTGGCAGATGTGTATTGTAGAGAGATCGTCAAATTACATGGAGTACCTGTGAGTATTATTTCGGATAGAGATCCGCGTTTTACCTTACGATTTTGGCAGAGTCTGCAGCAGACACTGGATACAGAGCTTCGCTTTAGTACAACATTCATCTATAGACAGATGGTTAGTCGGAGTGCACTATTTAGACTCTTGAGGACTTCAAGAAGGTGTGTTATAGATTTTGGTTGCAGTTGGGAGGATCACTTGCATCTGGTTGAGTTCGCGTATAATAACAACTATCATTCTAGTATTCAGATGACTCTGTTTGAGAGTTTGTATGGTAGACCTTGTCGATTTCTGGTGTTATGGTAGCCCAATTCTTCATTTCAAGCTCAACAAAAGTCAAATTCAAGCAAAGATAACTATGGGAGTTCTAGTGGGTTTATTCAACAACAATAAAGGCTTGAGGAGATGATGCAATAAATTTTGCAACAACAACAAATTTTACAATAGCAACAAAGTCAACAAAAGAATGATTCCACTTTACAAAACATTAAGAGACAAATTGGGCAACTTGCAAATGGTATGAATCAAATGCAAGCTCAAGGATTAAGTCAATTACCTTCTCAAACAATTTCAAATCCTAAAGGGAATGTTAGTACAATAACTTTCCTATTTGAGGAGTGGGAAGTCTACTTCAAGTCCAAGCACTCAAAAACCAGAAATTATTGAAAAATCTACAGCAGCTCAATTTCTAGCCCAAAACAGCCTTGAATTGGACTTTACAGTAGCCAATTGTGGACCAAGTTCAAGTCCAAGTTCCTCCTCAATTGATTCTACAAATTCAGTTGAAGAACAAGAGAAAAACAAAAATTTTGGGGACCTCACGATAGAGCCCACAACTGGTGTCACGAGTGAATCTCAAATTAAAATTTATAATTGAAAACCCTTAGCTCACAAACAAATGAAGTATAAGGGCCACGAGTCGTATTTTTCCTGGGACTAGGAGAGAGTTTGTCTAAGTCAAGCTAGGATGTCGTTATTTTTGAGTTTTTCTATGTAAATGAGAGTTTTGGTGTTTTAAACACAATGTAAATGAAAATTGATTAATTGAAATAGAATGCAAGTTTAAATGCAATTCATGAAACAAAGGGCTATGGATCTAAATGCAAACACAAAACTTTAACAAGGCAATGAAATCAGCAAACAAAGAAAATGCAATTTATGAAACAAAGAAAGGAAGAAACTAGGCTCAAGCTAATAATTGAATTTCAAAGAAACCAATCTCATCTACAGGACAACAATTTCAATCTAACTAACAAAATGCATTTAACTAACAGCAGCATCAATGCTTAAGCTAGACAATCCGATACAAGATCAAAAACTTGATACGGAACAGTGACAATATTCAAAGTTTCAATGAAATGAAATCAGATTCAAATAGGTTTGACAACTTAAGGCTAAAGAGTTCTAATAGATCTAAACATCTAACAATAGCTCAAGCATCAACCAGAAGAACCAATTACATGAATTATCAAAACAAATCCCATCAGACAGAATAGTCAGAAATGAGTTTCAGAAACAACAAACAACAGAAATCAGAATTCAACTAAGAAAATGAAATCAGATCTTCCCTCCAAATCAACTCCAATCTTGCCGTCACACAAGATCTGATAAGATCAAAAGTCCAAGTGAAAAGAACTATCAAACCAAGCTTGATTTAATCTTGATCAACTCGATCCAACGCAGCTTCAGAAACCCTCTTTGATACATCGAACAGAACTGATCAAGACTTGATAATTCCAGCTGAAATCCTTCAATTTGTGATGAATATAATGCTCAGGAGCCTTCAATACTCTTCAGAGAACCCCTCTGAATGGTTTGATTACTTCGATTAGGATAGATCGAAGAAAATCCATCTGAAATTCGCAGCGGAGACGAAGCTCTGATGAAACCCTCACCGTGCTTTCCCGCGTGCGATAGATCCCAAACTCAGCTTGTAGTCGTCCTCTGGAAGCTAGAGATTGAATTGGAAGGAAGAAATATGAAGATCTGGCTTGAAAATCGAAGAGAACAAATTTAAAGGAAAACTGAATGAGGAAGACGCTGCTACAGTAACCGCATCAAAAGTACTGTAGCATTCTCGTTATAACGTGAATTTGAAACTGCACTGTTCACATCCACATCCGATGATTGGGTTCAACTTGAGTCAGCCCGAATTCAACCAATTTCCTCCAATTAAGCTCCAATTAGCCCAATTTCAGCTTCAATCGAACCCTAGTATTGATCATGAAGTTTTTAGTCTATCGAATTGACCAATTTTGGTTTGACTCGATCTCAATTTAGCTCAATCATGGTTCAATTTAGACCCTACAAAGAATTAAGCTCAATTAATGCAAATTTAACCCATAAATCACAAAAAATAGAATTAATCATCCAAATATTTAACATATCACAATAGCAATCAATTCATGTCATTTAGCAATTTATTTTCATGTAGAAACCCAAATTGAATCTATAAAATACAATAAAATTCTAACTCATCAAATTCCCCCACACTTAACCTTATGTGTCCCGCTCAACCCAAAACAATAAAACTAAGAAACTCTCCTACTATCGTATCCCCCTAGATTATCTTCAATCATAATTAGAAACAATTGAAAGAGAATTACCTAAAGTTGTAGAATCTCAAAAGCTTAAGTCCATGAACTAGACTCTTGTACTTGGTTAACCACTTAGCAAGTTTCATCCTTCATGACTAATTAAGATAAATGCATCACACTCAGTCTCACAAGATTATTTTCAATAGATAAATCAGTGACTCTCACCCTAATTCTAATTTATGATTAAAGTAAAGTAGGGCTGTGTCACGACCCGGGAGATAGCCGTCCGAAAAATTTCGACAGCACCTCCCCAGTATCACTAACAATTCCCTGTATACATACATATATAAAGGCCCACACGGCCTATCCATACTACAAAATATGAATTTAAACAAGTAA
>JAOBBC010153594.1:0-10036 GCA_025388495.1 Curcuma longa | reverse complement strand
AAAATCCACAAAGGTTGCTAGCACAACCACTTTTCTCCAATAGTGAGTGTTCATGTGGATACACATAGAGGCATGGACACTTGAACGTGCTAAAGATCCGACGACCTTTGAACGAGTGGGATAAGCGAAGGGCACGCATCAAAGGTGAATTCTATTAGATAAAAATTTTGTAGCTTTTAATTTGTACGAATCTTTCGCTTGGATCGCTCGAGGAATCCTAATTTCCACTGCGATTTTTGTTTTTATCGCATAGGATTCCCAACATATCTTTGGTATGTTATTGTGGTATGTTATTTTACATGCATGTATTGGATTAGTGTGTGGCCCTGTGGGCTTTTTACTCATATAGTTTAGTTGTTTAAATACATGTATTGTATTGTAGAACGGCTGTGTGGGCCTTATGTTAAACTGTATCCAAGAAAATTGAATTATTATAGGGGAGATGCCGTCGAAATTTTTCGGACGACCGTCTCTCGGGACATGACAAGATGTATGTTGATTGTTTTTCTATTTTGCATGCAATTGATGAGACCAAATAAGATAAAGAAATATCTTATTTAAATTTTAAAATTCCATTGCTATTGTTTAGAATCAGAGTTTGAATTTTAAGCATGGCTGTTGGACTATCTCTAAGCCCAACTTAAAATTAGGCATGTTCATACTATTGAAATATGATATCATGATTAATGTATCAATTTTAACTTAAAACATTGACTTGTTGGACTCTCTCTAAGGTTAATGTGGATAGGGGTGAAGTTGGGTGGTATACATATGATGTACATATGTTAATGAGTTGACAATCTGATGTTTATGCAAATATTAATTATTTGATATCATAATATGATAGTTATATATGCGTGATATATAATTGTTATCCTTAATATTTACCACTAGAACTAAGGATGGCTTGTTGGACAATTTCCAAGATTGTTCTTATTTATAATGGATATCAACCCACTTGGAGAAAACCTACCATCTCTCAAATTCAAAGTAATGGCTTTTAAATTTGATAAGCAAGTGAGTCTCCCATTTATGTATATAAATTGTTTGCATTACAAAAGAAGTTCATCTCTCTTATATTTGCTCAATTGTGTATTTATAGGTTAATAGAATCGGATGTCTTCTTTAAATTTATGCTCAAATTTGGACACCAATTAACTAACTAGATCGAACTTTTTGGATTGACTTCAAAATCTAAGAATTATTCTCAAGATTGAGAAGATAGCCTATGTCCTTGAAGAGCCTCTTTCCTTGAGACTAGGTGATGATGTGACATCGAATCAAATCTTGGCCCATCAAAAACATACAATTGATTCTGAACTTGCTAGTTGCATCATGCTAGCCTTAATGTCTCCTGAATTGAGCATATGGATGCTTATATGATTGTTTATTATCTTTGTGAGCTATTTGATAAGCAAGCTAGATCTGAATGATTCGAGATCATCAAGATTCTCTTTCATCTATGGTGCAGTATATACTAAAGATGAATGACTACATTGAGTGGTTGAGATTAGTTGGATTTGTGATATATCATGAGTTAAGTATTAATGTAATTCTACATAATTTGTCTAATAACTATTTATAGTTTATAATGAACTATTAGATGAATCATCTAGAATCCATAATTCTAGAGCTGATCAACATGCTTAAGACAGTGGAGTTATCTATTAAGAAAGAAATAAAAAGTTATGATATTATTTGACCCTTCGAAGAAAGGTTTTAAGAAGAGAAAGTCAAAAGATTAAGTTAAAAAGGCTAAGAAAGAAGAACTGATACCAAAGGGACTATGTCACCATTGTGGCAAGATGGGATACTAGCAAAGAAACTGCAAGATTTATCTTAAGTTTATGTAGAAGAAGACATCTGATGCCCCATCTCCTTCAGGTATCTTCGTTATTGAATTTTATACTATTTCTTCTAACACTTGGGTATTAGATTCTAAGTGTAACTCACATATATGTAATGACATATAGTGACTAAGGAATAGTAGAAGACTAGTCAAGAGAGATTCAAATTGACAAGTTGATAATGGAGCAAAGGTTGTAGCTAAAGCCATATGAACTTATTTGTTGAAACTCCCTAGTGGAATTGTCTTGGACTGGATAATTATTATTATATTTCCTCTTCAATGAAGAATACTATTTCTATTTCTTGCTTAAATAGAAAAGGCTTCTATTTGACTTTTAATAATAATTATTGTTATATAACTTTGAATTAGGTTCTTTATGGAATTGGAATATTATACAATGGTATCTATGCATTAGATATATCTAATGATGTATTCAATATGGAATCAATCTATAAGCATGCTCGAAGAGATGATCAATTCACATCTTACACATGTCATTGATGCTTTGGCCATATAAGTAAGAAACACATGTCCGAATTACACAAGTGTGAAATTTTAGAATCATTTGAATTAGATTCATTTAATACATGTGATTCATGCTTAAAAGGTAAGATGACTAAGTTACCTTTTAATGAAAAGGTGAATGAGAGAATGACACATTGGGCCTCATACATAACAATGTATGCGGACCCATGTCAACTCATGCACTAGAAGGTTATAACTACTTCATCACCTTCATCTATGATCACTCACGATTTGGATATGTGTATCAATTGAGATACAAGTTTGAAGCTTTTGAAAAGTTCAAAGAATTTAGACATGAAGTAGAGGAACAACTTAAAAAAAATATTAAAATACTTTGATTAGATCGAGGTGGTGAATATTTAAGTCAAGAGTTTCAAGATTATCTTAGGGATAATGGGATATTATCTCAATGGACTCCGCCTAACATGCCACAACATAATGGGGTGTTAGAAAGGTGAAATTGAACCTTGTTGGATATGGTTAGATCAATGATGAATCATACAAATCTTCCCAAATCCTTTTGGAGTTACACACTTGAGACAGTTGTTTACTTGCTAAATAGAGTCCCGACTAAGATAGCCTCTACTACTCCATATAAGATATGGAATGGTAAGAAACTCATTTATCTTATTTGAAGATATCGGGCTATCCTGCTTATGCGAATAAGACTATATCAGACAAAATAGATGCTAAGTATGATTAGTGCCTATTTATTGGTTACCTAAGAAAACTAGGGGTTACTAATTCTATCATCCCTTGGAACAAAAGATGTTTATTTTAAAGCATGTTGTATTTCTAGAGAAAGAGTTTCTCTTAAAAGTAAATAGTGGGAGTGAGATTGACCTAAGGGTAGTTCAAGAAACTCCAATATATACATAAGAGATGCCTAATCAATACCCACTTGTTACTCATAGGAATGAGATAATGGCTGAACCTGTTGATACACTACCACTTTATAGATCTAGTAGGGCACATTTAATTCCTAGGAGATATGATTTTCTCATAAGTGAATCGATAGATGGATTTCTCATTGAGGATGAAGAGTCTACTAGTTATAAAGAAGTTCTAAAATGTTCAAAAAGAGACTCACAATTAAATGTCATGAAAACAGAAATGGATTCCATGTTGGAAAACTAAGTTTGGAACTTGGTGGACTCACCCGAAGGAATAACACCTATTGGGTGCAAATGGGTTTTTAAGAAGAAAATTGGCATGGTAATTTGATTACCTACAAAGTAAGATTGGTGGCGAAATACTATTGTTAAAAATATGATATTGACTATTATGAGACCTTCTCACTAGTTGCTATGCTTAAAAATATTTAGATACTCTTAACCACAGCAACTCATTACAATTATGAGATATGATAAATGGATATGAGAAATCTATTCGAGGATGTGTATATGATACAACCTGAAGATTTCATATATGTTGACAAAAATAAAGTATGCAAGCTTCAGCGGTTCATTTATGAAGCAAGCATCAAGGAGTTAGAATATCCATTTTGATGAGGTAATCAAAGAGTTTGATTTCTCACAAAATCTAAATAAAGCTTACGTGTACATGAAGGTTGGTTGGAGTGCGGTCGTGTTCTTAGTATTATATATAGGATCGGTGGGGCGCGCTAGAAGGGGGTGAATAGCGCGTTCGTCGTTCGTTCATTCTATTATAGAGACTAATCAGTGGATTAGATAAATACATAGTGGCTCACGAATTTATTTGGTTTCTAACCCCCTAGGGTTAGTACGTCCAAGGCCTATGCACAGGAAGACGCTCATTCACTAATGGTCTCCTTTTCGAACCTTCGTTCAGAGGCAGAGAAACCCGTCTTACAGTCCAAATATATATAAATTAAAACACAAATTACAAGATTGAAAATTAAGAACAAAACCAGTGTAGCTAACTTGGAAGTCTTGAGCGTAGTGCACTCCATCTGGAACTTCTCTGATTGCATGAGCCTGACTACATTCATGTTCAACGGCACCACAGGATGAGGAATATGGTGTAGAGAGATTGTCCCGTGTGGTGCACATTCAACCTCCTTATATAGAGTCTTTTGGGCGCTTGAATTTTTATCTAGGTGCCTAGACAAGATCCGATCTGATCTGACCTCCTCACACTCTATCCGGGTTGATTCTTCTTGATTGGGACCCTGGAACACATAGGAGCGCTTGGACCATCCAAGCGTCTGGAATAACATCCGAGCACCCAGATCTAGTCAACTCGAGTTTGACCTGAGTTGATCTTGAGCTTAATTTGGCTGCTTCTGTGTGTTCCTCTATGTTTCATTTGTCTTGATTCTAGCTCTTGGTTCCTACTGATTGCTCGTTGTTGTGTCATTTAAAATGAGCACATCAACTTAATTAATATCAAATCCCCAAACTAAAGTAGTATAGGGAAACTTGAGTCATCTCCCAATGATTGTAGCCGGTGTATGGTAATCCTAGTGGTTATTAGACAATTGGAGATTTGGATTTTCTTTTTGGATTGGATGGGGGGGTTTGTATTGAGTTCTAAATCTAAATTATGAAAAGAACACTAAGCATTGTAAACAAAATTGCTAATACAAAAGTACTAAGAATAAATTGCATCAACAAAGTAAAGAAGTGCATCAACAAAGTAAATAAGTGCATCAACAAGTAAACAAGAGAAAGCTAGTAATATCTAAAACTGTAAGGGGAAATTAAACAAATATTTGACATGCAAAATCTAGTCTATACTTAGAAATGGGTAGTAAAGTGAATCTAATGACTCTCCCTATGTCCCAAGCTGGAGGTGGATGCGAAGCGATGAAACTCCAAGGAAGGTGCGACGAAAGAAGGAATCCCCAACTTCGATGCAATTCCGATGGATGATATGGGTGGATGAGATGATGTGGTGGAGAAGGAAATCCCCTTGACTCTTCAGTGGATGGAAGATGGCCGGATTGAAGAAGGGAGTCCCCTTAACTTCCTTCCGGCAGTGGCGATGGATGGATGGCGGTGAAGAGAGGTGGGTGGCGGCTAGGTCAGATCCAAAGGGAAGAATCCTTTCATTTTCAGAAAATGAAGTTTTTATACCCCAAAAAAATAGCTCCGCGACATGGTCGTGTCTCAAGGCACGGACTTGAACTAGAACCATTCTGCAAAAGAGGCACGGCCGTGTCTTATAGGCACAGCTCAGAGTAGGAGGCCTTCTATGGAAGAGGCACGGTTGTGCCTTTTAGCATAACCTAGAGAGGGAATCCTTCTACACACCCTAAAGCACAGTTGTAGACCTTGAAGTTATCTTCATTTTGGTAGATGGCACGACCTGTGGTTCCATCTGAGCTAAAAGTTATGCCCATTTTACTTTTAGTCTGTAGAATTGTCCAAATGAGGCATAACCGTGTTTGGGCCCTAGAAAGGTGAGGCAGGCCCTGGCAAGGTGAGGCACGACCGTGTCTTGTGAGGCATGGCCTGGAAAGGTGAGACACGGCCTTGGAAAGGTGAGACACGACTTGGACTTCAAAATTGGTCCGGATGATGGGGCATGGTCATGTTGGCCTCTAAAGCACTTCAAATTACCTCCAAACACATCAGAATGTGCTTCAACTTGATCCAACATCATGTCTTTTTATGTATCCTACAAAAACATATTAAAAATAATAGATTCAACCCCATATATGCAGGAATAAGCAATATAATTCAAAATGAGTTTCTACTCGTAAATGTGTTAATACTCAATAGTTACACAACGAGAGGGGCAAAAATATGAAGTATTAGAGCCAAAATGAAATATAAAAATGCATGTTATCAATTCTCCCACACTTATTCTTGCACGTCTCAAGCAAGCAATGAAAACAATCATCTCCCTAAGTAACTCATATCAATGCTTCAAAGAAAGTAAAAGGTAGTTACTTAGGACTATCAAGTTTTCATAGACCAAGGCACAAGAGATCCAATTCACACACAAGTCAACAAGCATGGTGATTTCAAGCACATGATTAAGCTAAACTTGATGTAATCCTCATAAGGTATATGGTGGTGCTCTCACTCTCAATAGCATATATGTAAATGGAGTTCCCACTCAATGCAACTCATGATGTTTCACTACCATGTGCTTGCTTGTCTCCTACACTCCACCACTATAAACACAAGTATCCATGACTCCAAAGGCTTATCATTTCCATGAAGAACAACTCATGTATGTAAATCACAATGAAGCACAAGAAAGAAAGACATATAAAGAGATGGTATGAAAGTGAAAAAAAAGAAGACATAAAATAATAAACTGTTATGATGTTAAACATGCCCATTAATAGTGCTTATAAGAATTCCACTTCTTTCTCCCTAAAAGATAAACAACTCTCCTCTTCCCTTGGATGCGCATCTATCTCACTAATCTTCATCAAACACTCTACTTCTAGAAAAATTGTATAACATGCATATCAATGATTATTATTTTTTTTCAACAACAAATTTTTTTTCAATAAATTTTTTTTCTTTTTTTTCAGAATTTTCTTTTCTTTTTTCAGATTTTTTGAAATTTTTTCTAAATTTTCTTTTCTTTTTTTTTCATCATTTTTTTTTACCAATCTAAAGAAAATAAAAACCTATCTAAAAAAATCATGATATGATGTGCTATCCATATAAGTCTCTCAACAACACTTTCCTTTCAACTACACTAACCAAATCTTTCTAAACAAGAATATGACTTCAAAGAAAATAAAGTATGGTTCAACCATGGTGATCAAGCACGACACACTCATGCTATCGATTATATCTAGCCTCAATTTTTTTTTCAACCACTTTCCCTCATTTTTTTTCACCACTCTCTCTTCTATAAGTATACATCTCCTCCCCCATACTTAAAATTTGACCGTCTCGGACAATAAATTCAACAAGATAACAATAAATTATTTCAATCAAGGTATACGAAGGAAGGTCACATATAGTAAAGGAAAAGAATGCAACTATCAAAGAGGTAAAAGTGTATAGGAAAGCATTTACATAAAGAGAATTACAAAAATGTAGAAAAGATAGCCTTCATCATCATCACATAGCTTATGATATTGTGGTCTTAAAAAGAAGCATAGCAAGTTCTAGAGTTCCACAATATGAGTGCATATCATACAACAAGGAGAAAAATGGCTAAATCCTCACTAGGTGTAAAAGATCATCAAGTAAAATCTATCAATTAGAATCCATCACCACACTAATGACCATATGCATGAAAAATGTCTAAGCATGCCATAGATCCAAAATATGATAATCAAACTTAACTAACTTTCACATCACCTAAAGAATAGTACGAACACTTAAGGAAATGAAACCACAATTATTAACACTATGTGTAAATGAAAAACCAAGTATGCTACTCACAAAAGCATGAATGCAAACAAAATAAAACAAAACAACTAAGCAAGAAAATAAAGAGAGAAATGAATGAACTCCCCTCAAGTTGGGTAGATTGGGTTGTTGAGCTTTTCATATTCCACCACCATCTGCACATGTCCATTATGAAATTTCTTCAGACGGTGTCCAGTTACTTTGAAGGTCCCCCCATTCATCGTGTCTTGCAACTCAATCACTCCAAAAGAAAAAAATATGAATAGTATAGAAAGGACCTTTCCACCTGGATCTCAATATACCTGGAAACCATTGGAGTCTAGAGTTGTACAACACAATCTTGTCACCTACATGAAACTCCTTTGGCATTGTTTGCTTTTAGTTTGGGTTAAGCATGTAAAGAATTCTTTCGTCCTCATTTTCTGTGATTGCATCCCTAAGCTCAAAGTTTGCATCCTTTAAATCCTCTATTAATGTCTGAAGGGATTCTACATTTAAATTAACTGCCTGAAGTTCATCTGTAACTACATGATACTTAACTACCAAATCATCTCTTCCTTGTGTAAGATAATCTAGTTGTATCTAAAGAGCTTCCTTTTCATCCATATGGAGATCAACTTCATTTTCAAGATTCCTTTTCAAATCCATCCGGAAAAAATTCTCATCCTACAAGCTGAATATTTTAAGAGAAGACAAAAATTGTTCCTCACTTAGATTCGCATTCTTCTCCCTGATCTTGTTAAGTTCTTCATCCATATCTTTCAGCTTCTTATCTTCCATTTCGAGCTCTAGGACCTGATGTCTCATCTCTTAAAGGGTATCTGTATGCTTCTTTTTAATCAATTGGCAAGCTATCTCAGCTTCCATGTTTCTTTGGTCTTTATCTTGTAAGGAGACATTGAGGATTTCAGCTCCCGCCCCTTTTAGTTTAGCTCCTTCTATTGATAGTCCATTTCTGCTTTTTTCGCAAATGAATTAGCATCTTCTTCTACAATTCTGATCATGGCTTGGACCTTGTCATTGATGACTAGTAATCCTCTTTTCCCAAGTAAGCATACTTCAAGTTGTCTGGTAGGGGCTTTAATTCAAGCTTTGGAGGTTGAACAAGGGAGGGAAGTAATTTTTCAGGGCCTTCTTCCAATACAGAAATATGTACACAAGTGTCAACAATGTCATCAGTGATACAGTAAGAATCATCATTTATTACCTCAAAGTCGGTATCCAACTCAATCAAGGAGATATCTATATCACATTTTAACTCATCAAGCTTAGTAAGTCCTGCTCTAAGGGAAATGACACTGGCACTAACACTGATAAATTTGATTCTGTTTATGGTTCATGCTCCATGTCCTGATCAGAAACTGAGATAGGTGTTTGAAGTGTAGAGAGTGTCTGAAGTATGGGGTTTGGAATAGTTTTACCACCTCGGAATATAATAGCGCTCTCATCCCTTATGGGATTCAGAATTGATTGAGATGGTAGCTGAATGAACCCCTGAGACTGAAGTTGATTGAGAGTAGTAGCCATCGGACTCATCTGTGGTTCCAAATTTTGAATAGCAGTTTCATTCCTTTGTTGATGTTGCTGAAATTGATGATTAATTTCTTGTTGTTGCAAGAGAAGTTGCTGCAACATGTCCTTCAACTCTTGTCTGGAATAGTCTGGAATAAGATTCGAATGTTGGACCAGTGGAGGCATATATTGAATTGGGTTATTCTGAAATCCTAGCGGCTTCTGAAAGTTTGTTGGATAAGACTGGAAGGGTTGTTGTGCAAAGTTGGGCTGCTGTTGTACAAAATTGAGCTGCTGTTCAAAATTGTTTCCATATCTCAGATCTGAGTAATCCCTCCATTTAGGATTGTAGGTAGATGACATAGAGTTGTTCTAATATTGAGGGATGCTCTGATACATATTTATTGTTGCACCTGATCTAGGAAAGGAAATTCTTCATCTGATTGTAGTGAGGGGCAGATATCTGTCGGATGTGATGTATTGGCACATATTCCACAGACTCACATTGGTTGAACTGCATGTGATGTTGATTGTCAAATCTGACTAATAGTCATCTGTCTTAAGAGTGTTTCGATCCCATCTAAGCGGCTCTCTAATCTAATCTCTAAATCCACTTTATGTTCAAGATATTGGATGCAAAAAGATTGATAAGCAAAATCTGATACACCAAGAGTCCTGTTGTTGTTACTGAAATTGTTGTAAAATGCCATATTATTGTAAATCTAGACTCTTTGTAAGGTAGGGAATGTTCTATTAATCTCAGGACATTAGCAATGTTTCTAAAACCCTTTTAGAAACATAAGCAATGAGTGGCATCTAGCAATGCATCATTGCTACCCAA
>JAOBBC010153390.1:0-10039 GCA_025388495.1 Curcuma longa | reverse complement strand
GACGAATGGATGGATTCGGCGAGGCTCCTGCCGAATGGAGGGAGTCGGCGAGGCTCCTTCTGAATGGAGGGATTCGGCGAAGCTCCTGTCGAATGGAGGGATTCGGCGAGGCTCCTGCCGAATGGGAGAATGTCGGGTAGGCTACAGAGGTGAATGCTTGTTGGATGTCGAGTCCTTGACACCAGGACTGGATCTTCTTCCCTTGGAATTGACGGCCGTTGTCAGAGACTAGCCATTGTGGAATGTCATACCGACAGATAATATTCTTCCATAAGAACTTGATGACGGCTTCCTCCGTGATGCGAGCGAGAGCTTCAGCTTCAACCCACTTGGAAAAATAATCCACAGCGACCAACAAGAACTTCTTTTGTTGTGGCCCTGTCGGGAAGGGTCCTACAATGTCCATGTCCCATTGGTCGAAAGAGCACGAAGTTGTGGAGGCCTTCAACATCTCATCGGTCGCCGTGAGAAATTTTGGTATTTCTGGCAGTGCAAGTAGGATGATACTAACTTTGCCGCATCAGCTTGAAGAGTCGACCAGAAATAATCGGCCAATAAAATCTTCCGGGCCAACGATCTTCCTCCTGGATGGTTGCCGCAGCATCCTTGATGAGCCTCCCGTAAGACGTAGTCGGCGTCCTCTGGCCCCAGACACTTGAGCAGAGGACGGGAGAAGGCGCGCCGATATAGCTGATCTCCTATCAGGGTGAATCGGGCCGCTCGCCTTCTAAGTACTTTGGCTAAACCGGGATCTGAAGGAGGGGCGCCTGTCTGAAGGAAGTTCACGAGGGGACTCCTCCATTCTTCCGGCTCTGATGCGGCTTCGGCCTAATCAATTTGGGCGACAAAGGATATTTGAGTGATGGGCCCCTCGTCTGTCCATTCGATCATGGAGCTGGCCAGCCGGGCCAATTCATCTGCTTTGGTATTCTCTGTCCGGGGAATCTTCAAGAGAGAGACTTCTTTGAATTCTTCCTTGAGCTTGGTAAAGGCTTCAGAATACCGACGAAGTCGGTCATTACGGACTTCGCAAGTTCCTCCTACTTGCTGCGCCACCAATTGAGAATCTGAATATAATTGGCCTCGCGCGGCTCCCATTCGCTTGGCTACCTGCAGACCGGCAAGCACAGCTTCATACTCAGCTTCATTGTTGGACGCGCGGAAACTTAACCTGATAGAGAGCTGAATCTCCTCTTCTTGAGGGGAGATCAACACAACCCCGACTCCGCTTCCTTGTCGATTGGCGGAGTCATCTACATATACCTTCCAAGTCTGCTCCGGCTCACCTTCAGGCATCTCAATGAGGAAATCAGCTAAGGCTTGGGCCTTGATGGCAGTCCGGGGTTGGTACTGAATATCATACTCTCTAAGCTCCACGGTCCATTTGATAAGCCGTCCGGAGATCTCCGGATTGGTGAGCAGTCGACCCAGGTTGTTGTTGGTCATGATTGTAACCGGATGGGATAGGAAGTACGGGCATAGCTTCCGGACAGACAAGACGAGCATCCATGCCAGCTTTTCCATATTACAGTACCGGGTCTCTGCATCCTTGAAAAGGTGACTGGAGAAATAAATAGGGTGCTGGGACTGACCTTTTTGTTTGACAAGCACGGAGCTAGCTGCTAAGTTGGAGGCCGCCAAGTACATTAATAGGGGCTCGCCCAGTGAAGGCTTAGCAAGCCGAGGGAGCTGGAAGAGATATTCTTTGAGCTCGGAGAATGCCTTGTCGCAGTCCGCATCCCATTCAAACTTCCGTGCCCGCTTCAAGACCTTGAAGAATGGAAGGCTTCGCTCCATCGCTCTGGAGATGAGCCGGGAGAGGGCGGTGATCCGGCCCATCAGCTTTTATGCTTCTCTGAGGGTGCGAGGCGGAGCCATATGAGACAGTACTTGAACTTTATCGGGATTGACCTCAATTCCTTCCTCAGTTACTACATAGCCGAGAAACTTCCCCACTCGGACGCCGAATAAGCACTTGGCGGGATTCAACTTCAGACCATATTGGCGGAGGGTGTTGCAGGTTTCTTCTATGTCTGCAATAAGGGAGCTTCCTCTTTCGGACTTGACTAGTATGTCATCCACATATACTTCAATGTTGCGGCCTTGTTGATGCCGAAAGATTTTGTCTATTAAGCGCTGGTAAGTGGCTTCGGCATTTTTGAGTCCGAAGGGCATCACAGTGTAACAAAAAGTTCCATCTGCCGTTATGAAACTGACCTTATCTTGGTCATCTACAGCAAGGGGGATTTGATGATACCCCTGATAAGCATCAAGCATACATATGTACTTATGGCCGGAGGTCGAGTCGACTAGCTGATCGATTCGGGGGAGCGGATAGCAGTCCTTTGGGCAAGCCTTATTAAGGTCTCGGAAATCCATGCAAACTTGCCACTTGTTTCCGGGCTTCGGCACCAATACCACGTTGGATAGCCATGTAAGGAAGTGCACCTTCTTAATGTACCCGGCCTTCCGCAGCTTTTGCACTTCTTCTCTGATTACTTTATTTTGTTCGGGACCGAAGTGGCGTCTCTTTTGTTTGATGGGACGGGCTCCTGGCAAGACATTGAGGCGGTGCATGGCGACAGCAGGAGAAACCCCCGTTAGGTCTGTAGGGTCCCAGGCGAAGACATCTTGGTTCCGGCGAAGGCATTCGGCCAGCTCTTGCTTTAGTTCGGTTGGCAGTTCGGCGACCACTTGTACAACTGCTTCCTGATGGTCAGGGCATATTTGTAGGAATTCCTTCTCAGATGCAGCACGAGGGTTAGACACCTCTTGAACTGCGTGCACTTCAGCTCCCTGGATCCGCCGAGTCTTCCTAGCTTCCGTTCGGACCGAGTCCATTTAGCAGCGCCGAGCCGTCAGCTGGTTGCCTCGTGCTTCCCCAACCAAATCTCCCACCGGGAACTTGATCTTCTGGTGGTAAGTAGAGACGACGGCGGAGAAGGCGCCGAGTGTCGGTCGTCCTAGGATTACATTATAAGAGGAGGGAGCATCGACTATGGTGAAGAAACAGTACCTTGTCCTTCGAGCCGGCTCCTCTCCTAAGGAGATAGCGAGGCGGATCTGCCCCAAGGGGCGCACTTCATTCCCCGTGAAGCCATAGAGAGAAGTGGCCATTGGCTCCAGGTCATCCATGTCGATTTGCATCTGTTTGAAAGCTGACTGGAATATGATGTTGACGGAGCTGCCGGTGTCAACAAATACTCTGGAGATATCATAGTTGGCGATGGTGGCCTTTATGACCAATGCATCATCATGGGGAGTTTCTACTCCCTCCAAGTCTTGAGGCCCGAAGCCAATGAGGGGTCCTTCTCCCCTGCTTCCTTCAGCTACACCGTAGACTTCTAGCTGTCGGTTGTGTGCTTTTCTGGCCCGATTGGAGTCTCCGTCCGTAGCACCCCCTGTGATCATGAGAATATTACCCCGGGGAGTGTTATCTTGGTTACCGGCTCTAGGGTCACGGGAGTCGGATCCTTGACAGCGATCTTCCTCATGCTGCATCGGGGGAGTGATCTCTCTAGGAGAATGGTGGCGTTTGGGGGCAGTCCGAGGAGAGGGCGGCAACGGTGGAGCAGCGACCTGACGTTGCGTCTCTTGCCGGTGCTGGGGGGCAAGTACCATTCCCCTAGAGCGTTGGTCTTCTGACTCACGGAGGACTCGAGCATACTGATGGCAGTCCCGAGTGTCGTGAGTGCGTGACTTATGATAGGCACAGAAACGAGGTAGCCATCGCGAAGGTCCTGATGATTGCGTGGGCTGGGAGTCTACTGCTTGGATGGCACGGGGGGCACCCACCGATCTGGCTACATGATCTGGCTCTGGTCTCCTAAGTGGTTGAGGCGGATGGCAGTGTTCACTCCGAACAGCCGGAGCGGGCTGTCGACTCGGACCGCCGTGAGAGGAGGTGTCGACATTCATTCACCGAGCCGACTGAGCTTCTTCCACATGTATGTACTTGTCGGCTCGGGTCAGCAACATGTCGAAGTTCTCCGGAGGCTTCTTAATGAGAGATCGGAAGAAGTCTCCTTCTATCAGCCCCTGAGAGAAGACACTAACGAGGACCTCTGAATGGGCGGCCAGGACTTCTTGCGCTCCTTGGTTGAATCGACGCAAATACTCCTTGAGGGATTCTTTGGACTTCTGTTTGATGAAGAAGAGGTCCATCACCGTCTTTCGGTAAGCGCGGCTGGTGGCGAAGTGCCTTAGAAAGGAACTTCGAAAATCGGTGAAGGAACATATAGATGATGGCGGCAGACGGTTGAACCAGCGAACCGCAGCACCAGCCAGAGTGGTGAGGAAAATCCGGCATTTGATGGCATCAGTGTATTGATGTAAAGTAGAGGCATTCTCGAATTTCCCCAAGTGATCTTCCGGATTTGTTGCTCCGGTGTAATCCATGAGCTGAGGGGCACGGAAGTGGCGTGGGAGCTCCTCTTCTAAAATCCATGCAGCGAAAGGAGATTTGTGGGAGCTGCTGCCTTCCCCGGGGTGTGGACCTTTGCCACGTGGAGGTCGTCGAGGTGGAGTCTGGGCCGCTGCGGATTCCACGGACATCCCTCCGTAATCTTCAAACGGATAAGGTGGGGGTGGGTCGTGAGATTGATGGGCCTGATGGGCCTGATGAGCTGGAGCTTGGTAAACTGGGGCCTGATGGACCTGAGCAAAGTGGGCCGGAGCTTGATGGGCCGGAGATGGGTGGGCCTGAGTATGGTGGGCCTCCGCGGGCTCAAACAACCGACGTACTGGGGCCGGCGCCGGCGTCGGTGTCGGTGGTGCTTCAGCAGAAAAAGAATGAGGTCTTCAAGGATCAGCTGGTACTTGTTGCTGCGGTTGTTGTTGTTGTTGTTGCTGGGAAATCGCCAGGACGGCGGCGGCCACCGCCCTATCAAAGTCTTCTGTAGTCATGGTGATGAGGCGAGGTTGAGGAGGTTGGGGAGGTTCGTCCGTAGGCATCTCAAATCCGGGCGGAAAAGGTTCCCACAGACGGCGCCAATTTATGTTCCGATTGAGAACTGCTTCGGGACACGTCACCGGACCTCCTCGCTGCTGGCTTTGAACAGTGGATGACACTGAAGGTGATGACAGCTTCAAAGTCAGCGGAGACTTCGCCGGAGCCGATGATGACCAGCGACAGCTTCAGGGACAGCCTGCGATCACAGGGAACGTCAGTAGGAAGGCCAGGGGAGGTGCCCTGGCGCGACCACTCCGACGCTCAAGTTAGAGCAAGAGGAGGAAGAAGATGAACAGTGAGGTAGAGTGTAAAAGAAAGTAGAGAATTAGAGTTCGAGAGTCCCCTTACTTGTCGCCGGGAGTGATCTTTTTAAGAGGAGATGAGCGTGCATATCTGTCACGTCATCATTTAAGGAATGTCCTATCATGATTAATGAAGTGACAGGAACAATCGAGTTCCTTGTCCCATTGCCGGTAAAACATTATCTTGTCACCATTTGTGCTGGCAGAGGAAAGATAACATTAATTGGTGGGGACGTGGGCGTGTCAGAAATCATGATGAGGTGGACTAGAGCATTTCAGAGCACTTAGTCAGTATGATGCATGATCAGACATATGAGGAAGGATTCGGTAAGATCGTGGTCGAATGGAGAGGATTCGGCTAGTGAGTAGCCGAATGGAAGGCCTTGGTGAGGCTACCGCCGAATGAAAGGATTCGACGAGGCTCCTGCCGATCGGAAGGATTCAGCGAGGCTCCGGCCGAATGGGAGGGTTCGGCAAGGCTCCTGCCGAATGGAGGGATTCGGCGAAGCTCCTGCCGAATAGAGGGATTCGGCGAGGCTCCTGCCGAATGGAGGGAGTCAGCGAGGCTCCTTGTGAATGGAGGGATTCGGCGAGGCTCATGCCGAATAGAGGGATTCGGCGAGGCTCCTGTCGAATGGGAGGATTCGGCGAGGCTCCCGCCGAATGGAGGGATTCGGCGAGGCTCCTGCCGAATGGAGGGATTCGACGAGGCTCCTACCGAATGGAGGATTCGGCAAGGCTCCTACCGAATGGAGGATCGGCAAGGCTCCTGCTGAACGGATATACTTCATTGGTGTGTGACTTGGCCAATCATGTTAGAAAACACGACAGATTGGGCTTGCATGATGGGACCAGATTTGGACTCGAGTTTGACCATGGGCCCTACGGATTATCTCCGAACAGTTGAAAAACCTTTTCTTCACTTACGCACCAACTTTTCTGTTCCTCCTTATTCTCATCATCTCCCTCTTCGTCCTTCTCTCTCTTTCTCTCGAGTTTCTTCCTCACGCCACCTCCTTCTTCCTCCTCCCTATTTCTTTCCTTTCATTTTCTATTTTTTCTTCTTCTCTTTCAGCATTTCTCTTCACTCCTTCCAGCAACAGACCCCTCTTCTTCTCACTCTCCTTCTCCCACAGCAGCAGTCCCTTCTTTTTCCCTTTCCAGTCAACAGCAAGCAAGTCCTTTTCTCTTGTTCTTTCCTCTTTCTCATTCTTGCGCTGCCAAAGCCACCTGCAGAAGTTGCCGGAGCTAGCCGAGGTCGCCAGTGTAAGAGGGTAAGGTTTCCCTTTTTTCTTTTGTGTGTTCAGTTCATGGCTTCAAGCAATACAGCAGCATCAACATAAACATTTTTCTTCCTTCTTCTTTTATTTTTTACAGCAAACAGTAGTAGCTTCCTCTTCTCTTTATTTTTTCCTTTCTCCATCAATTTTGTGCAAAGGACCAGCAACAATTAGGGTGATGCGTAAACACCCAAATTGAGATTTTGCAATAACCCTAACAGTCGGCTGTTGTCATGTATCGACTGATTGGATTGTTTGAGAGCACATAAAAATTTTTTGATACAACTGCCCAACTCGATTGATGACTAGCTGTTGACGGATGATTGTTGATATGTAAATCAATCGATTGATAATGGAAAAAAAATATAGAAATTTGCTCGATTGATAGTGGAAAAAAAGTGTAGAAATTTGCTCGATTGAAGGCTGTTTAAAAATAGGATTTGGCTTCATTCTAGCCAACATTTGGCTCTTGATTTTCTTGCTCATCTGAAGTGCTCAAAGGCCAACGCTCAACAATCTCAAAGTGAAAAGAGGATGAGTTCTTGTGCTTAAGGTGCCTTAATCCACTTCTTTTTTCTTTCATTGTTCCATTAAACTATAAATTATAACATACTAATATAAGAGGTTTCTCTATTTTCAAATTTGATCTGAGAAGGAGAAAGATTATTAATGATAGTAAAACGATAGGTATAGGTCTTGGATAGCAATCTTGGAAGGCTATAAACCGAATAAATTTGTTGTGTTGTATTCATGTAATGTGTTATATATTAATATTTCTTGCATCGAGATTTTCTATTGCACTCTCAATGTCGATCCGAAAAGAGCTATTCACCTCCCTTCTATCTAGCCTCTGTCCCAACTTCCTTGACCTTCAATTTTACAAGCACAAATATACCCTTTTAATATTTTCGTAGGTTTTAGTTTATACATAAAATTGCTAAGAGATCTGGACTTGTTGATTTTCAATTTGATTTTTATTTTAATCCATTTTCATTTTGTTTATTGGATTTCCTATTTATACGGTTTTGTTGTACTTGTAGTAAAGAATGCATACATAAATATATGAAATTTATTAAATTTTCTTGATTATTTTGTTCATATGATTTTTATTTTTTATTTTTATTATATTACCATCGAGTAAGATAACTTCTATTAAATGAGAATTTCAGCTTGGGGCGTGATAGCAATAGCCCCTATCTTTTTTCCTTTCCACAGCAAGCAAGTCCTTTTCTTATTCTTTCCTCTTTCTCATTCTAGTTTGCTACCATAGCCACATAGCTGTCAAACTCACTAGAGCTAGCAGAGGCCGCCTGAGAAGAGGGTAAGATTTCCCTCTTTCCTTCCTCTCTCTTCTCCTTCCATCCTTTTATTTATTATTAGTTTTTTGTGCAGTTCAATCAAACCAGCAATTACATATCTTGCTGTTTTATTTTGTTTTTGTCCTTTTGTTTTATTAATTTTGTTTGATTCTTTTCTTCGTTCAACAACAGTACGCTCTATCGGTGTTGATAGTGTCATCGGAGTGGCCAAAATCAAGAGGGGGAGCCACTAGCTCTTCTATTGTCCAACCATGGAGGATCGGATATTAGGTTTTCCTCGTTTTCAAACTCTTCGATCGGCATTCTCATTCAACAAGGTTATTATTTATATGATGACTGATTGGTAAGGATTGGTGATTAAGTATTTATTGATATAAAGAAATAACTTATTAATTTGGATTAATTACGAATGCATAACTTCAATTGGCTCGAGGGTCTCGTATCAACTAAATACCTCCATTGTCTCGTAGGTCAATAAAAAGTTGTAAGGTATATATTTTAATTTAGAGAAATGATATTGAAAATGTAGCATGGAAACGCAGCATGATACACTATAGACCTGGGTCCCACATCCATGTAGTGTAGTGTATCATGTTATATTTTTATGCTACGTTTTCATGTACTGTATCATTTCTTTTTAGTTTATTAGATTTCTATTTGGGTTGGTTGAATAAAATTATTATTCGATTGTAATGGATGTCTAGTCATAATTAATTTTCAGAATTTGTATTACTATCATTATTGGATATTATTTGAATTTTTAAATTATTTTCATACATGTGTTTGTAGATACATCTATTGACACTTAATCTTTTGCTATTTATAAATGTGAATAAATTCTATCTTTTTAGTATGCATTTCTTTGAACAAATAAATAAAATAAATTATATATACTTATATAATTATTTTTATAAAAATTAAAATAATATTTAAAATAGTGAATTGAGTTATGAAATAATTAAATTATTAGAGATAAATAATTGATGTTATTTCATGCGTGTCTACTTGTGAGGTTTATATGAGAATTGAGATGGGCATGCATGGTTAATTTAAAACTTAAAATAAATAATTTTAAATTGTTCTTCCTTTGATGTCTATCTTTAGATTGCTCGACCTTTCATTGATATTTATAGTTTGCTCGACCTTTCATAACTGTTGATACTTATAGTTTCATATATTGCACGACTTTTCATACTGTTGATGTGTTTATCTACCGATTTTATAATGATATCTAAATGAATTAATATGATTTATATTAATAGTGGGCTTAGGTTGGTCATTCAGATTAATGTGAAATAAAAATTGAATAATTTTAATAAAAAAAATTAAACATAATAAGGATAATAAATGGAGAAAATGAAATATTAAATAGCGAAAAATCTAGCCTAGTCTTATAACAGAGTACCTAACCACTCACATCTATTGTAATAGTGAGCTGCTGTCCGTGGTTAGTATTTACTTGTGCAATGATATTATATTATTGTATTCTATTAATGAGGGAGCTTTTAGCCCATCAGATGATGTTATTACACTCTAAGAACATTGATTCTAGTGATTCACATTTTAATTAATTTATTAGATTTATATCATCGGTGACATTTATATATATTGATATTTATACTATTGATCTCATTTATACATGCTCACTAAATTGTAATAATTGTGATGTTAAAAGATGATGATGATTTAGAAATGATAGTTGGAACTCTAAACATCCATAATAAAAATGGTAGATAATTATAGATGTATTTACCATGTAGGTATAAGCAAAAGAACTTAAAAAAATAACTTAAATTGTAATATGGAATTATGATATATTTTAGCTCCTCGATCTATAAACTAAATAAATTCATACACAGTTTGTTTTTGATTACCTATTTAAAAATTTATGCTTAGTGTTTGATAATAAAATATACTTTTGATATTATAGTCCATCTCATTTCAATAAAAAGTAGAATTCGCCACCCAAGCAATCCCACATGATCAGTCCCAAAATCATTTGTGAGAAGGTAAATCAAAAAGCTACAGTTGCCTATTATGGGGAGGGCATTATCTCTACTTCACCAAGATTCGACTTTTGTCCACTTCAATAAATTTGTCCTGCTCAACTTATTGTTGTTTCCGGTAGCTCCGGGAGTACGCAAACTGATATGTATCGTCGAGGCTAGTGTTCGACACTATCTCCGT
>JAOBBC010153090.1:0-18671 GCA_025388495.1 Curcuma longa | reverse complement strand
TGTGGTTACCTGAATCAGCAATAGCAGTGATAGAGGAAGATGAAGACTTAAGTGATTCTTGATATTGAGAGAACTTGACAAATTCTTCTGCAGAGACAAGCATCATATCCATCATAATAGAACGAAGTCCAAAAATATGTAACTCCAAAATACCGAATTTGGTGCTGTTGTGAGACGAAGAACGACAATGTTTCAAATTTCATGAAAATGCATGTATCTAGGTTTTGTATAAGTTTCTGGACTTCTGAATATTGTGGATCCCCTAAAACAAAATAATAATCTTGGATGCAGTGGGCTTTGATGCCTAATGATGAGGAGCTCCCATCCGTGTATGTTGAAGAATTCAGGGGTTCCCTGGATGCTGAACTTAGCAAATATGTTGCAGAAACTTATCCAAAAAGGAACTTGTGCTGTTTACAACACTAGTGGAAAAGATTCAGAAGGACCAGGAGCTGATTTTGAGTTTGCAGTGGTGATTTCTGCTGCTAAGCATAGCCCGCAAAACTTCTGCAATGGCAGCTGGCGATCAATTTGGACTGTAGATTTCAAGGATGATATACAGATTGTTGAAATAAAAGGAAAGATGCAGCAGCCGCCGATGTGGAACAATCAGCCCTTGCAGGTCGTGAAGAAGGCTGCTCCGGAGAGAGAAAAAAAATGGATTCGGCGTGACGAACGCGGCGTCTGCGCTCTCCTGGTGGACCACTGAGAGGAGGAAGAGGGTGGCGCTAAACGCAGGGGACAGTGATCCAGAGACGGCGGCGATGTCGGCAGGGCTTCTTCTTCGTGTGAGGAGGCAGCGGCGGAGCTAGACAAAAGATGGTTGCTAGGCTCCCACTAGGGCTGGAAAAAGGGCGAACGCGACCAGGGGGCTTCTTCTCCCCACGTCAGTGGAGCGGCGTCTTTGGCAGTGAAGGCTGGGCAAGGAAGGCAGCGCTGGTAGCTAGGTTCCGGAGTTCTTCGACGGAGGAGGAAAGGCGCGGCGCGGCAGAGGGTCGCGATGGCTCAGCTGGCTTCACTCGCGCGAAGGAAGGGGCGAAGGAAGGGATCGTCTTCCGCTGCGCACAAAGCAAAGGAAGCGGGGAAGCAAAGGTGGGGCGCGATTGCAAGGTGGAGAAAGACGGCGCCAAAAGTAAAATCTAAATTAGGTTTGCTCTTATACCATGATATCCAAAATAATCAAAGAATTCTTATTCAATTAAGAGATACAAGCTCCTATTTATATAGGAATTTTATGGACCTATTCTATGAGATTTATTCTAATAAATTTAACCAATATTTAACCAACACCATTCAAACCAAACAGTCCAAACCCAGCCTCGACACAGTGTGCAGCAGTTTTAGGTCAGATAAATGATAACGTAAGATGGATGATAATGTTAAGAGTTAAAAGGAATCTTATATAACTGAATAATTACTCTATTAATATGATACAAAGAAATATTTGTCATAGTAAATATCAATTTTTAAATTGTAATGTAAATATATCTTATGTAATCAAGGTTATGGGACCGAGATTCTAAATAGGAATGATAAGTAAGAATATGATTGAATAGTAGGTCTAAAAGTTTTCATTCCACTTTCTATCATAGACCTATGTTGAAAAAGTCTCTTAGAATCATCATGTCCTTCCATATGTACAAACATTTACTTGGGATTTCTTCAACCTCAATCCCTACATTTGAAATATTAATAGAAACTATTTTTCAAGCAATTGTCGTAAAGAGGGGTGGTGAATATATGTCATATTTGGTTTTTTCATTATGTGAAGAAAATAAAGTAATTCACCAAATTACTACCCTTATTCACCAAAATAAAAATGGTGTAGCGGATGGGAAAAGTAGAACTTTAGTAAAAATGATGAATGTCATGTCTCTTAATTTTTAATCTTTGGGGGGAAGCAATATATACAAAATGTCATATTCATAATAGAGCTCCCTCAATGTAAACTATTTTAGAGTGTGGAGTAGTATTGCCCTTCTATAAAGTTTCAGATATTCATGAGGTAAAATTAGGATCTAGAGGAATAAGATGTGTTTCATGGGTGGATTTATTTAAAAGTTTCTTTCCATAGAATGTTCTATATTTTCTTCTCCACGAGTGTTTGGTTGTACTTAGTTTCATCATCTATTATGTTCTAGATAAGATACATTATCTTCAAGATTTAAGAAATGTATCTTTCTTAGCTACTCACATATCTAGAAGGGCTATTTCAATTGCTACTCTCTTAAATTACACCACATATTTAGACTCTTTAAGTCGGCTCCATTCATCATCTCTTCTGTTAGTGTAAAAGGCTCTTTTCATTGCAATCCCATTTTCACTTTCTCATACCTCTTGCCACCATGGTCCCCACTCCTAACAAACCATCTCTTTAACCCCATGTTTACATGGGAGGGTGGAAATAAAAAATGGTGAAAATTGTCCATTTCCACTATTTATTTCGTGAGCAAGGATGGATTGTTTATCCTTCTTTTATTTACCTATTGTCAAACAATGAAAGGATGGATTTAAGAACCCATCCGCAGACTATTTTTTGGATATTTTTTTTATCTACCCAAATTAGACGGAATGAACTTTCCTTCCTCCCTCGTGTTGAATCTCTCTCAGAGGTGCTGACCTCATGGTCGCGAACAACCACGAATTCGCTCGTGGCCTATGAGCGAGCACAAGTTTGCTCATGGCCTCAAGTGACCACAAGTTCACTCACAACTTTAGGTGGCCACGAGTTGTCTTGTAGCCTCGAGTGACCACGGTCGGCCTTGTTCACGGCCACGAGTTCGCTTATGGCCGCGGGCTGCCTTGCACACGACTACGATCGACATCATTCGCGGTCGTGAGGTTATGCAAGGCTAGTTCATTTTTTCTTTCCATCTCTTTTCTGTCCTCCTTTTCATCTTTTCCCCTTTCTTTTTCCCTTGTTTTCCTTTTCTTTTCTCTTCCTTTTCCCTAGGGATTTTTTCCACCTTTGATTCCTTTCCTTCCTCAATCCACACCACGGAGTAACCAAAGCATAAGTGTATAGTTGAAGATGGAGTCATGGACATGCCATATTACTTTCTAGAGATTCTATAATCTTATCGCCTATTGTTGCCTTGCATCTACCTCTAATTTGAACTGTTTCAGTCCTCTTCACAAAGATACTAAAAGTGTTATATTTCACATTCACTCTCTCATTAATTATTCTATGTTTCACTATCATCCAAATATTCTACATTTTGTCCCCTTTAGCTTCTCACCAAATTTCTAGAATTTTCTCAAAGAAACTTTTAGATCTCTATTGGAGGCAAATAACAATAGATGAGATAGATGCTCTCTACTATAATAATACATGGTAACTTTTAAAGTCTATTGGATGATATAAATGGTTTACATTATTAATTGGTCTCTTAATGGTACTATAGACTAACTAAAAGCACTCCTAATGGCTAAGGAATTCACTTAGATTTATGGTGTGACTTCTTGTAAGCTTTTCTTCAACGGTGAAGATTGTGTCAGTTTACCTCTTTCTAAACCTCAATAAATATCTTTCATTGGCTTTTTTATCACTTTAAAATCAAGAGTGTCTTTATTCATGATGAATTAATTAAGGAGGATTACATAGAGCAGCCTGTAGGTTTGTTGCTAAAGGAGAGAATGACCTAGTATACAAGCTACAAAATTACTATAATGGCTTAAGCAATCTATGAGTGCTTAATTTGAAATTTTTTACTCTTTTCTCTTTTTTTTTCAATTTGGCATGACTATAAACATACATATCACCCAATATTTAACCTCATCTCTTGATCAAGAAAATACATCCTTCTTATCATCTATACAAATGGTATCATCATTACTGACAACCATTCGGTTGGCATCACACAACCGAAAGAATACCTCCTTCAACATTATAAGACTAAAGAAACAATCATCTCATGTATACTTCCATAGAATAAAGACGAGGAGACTGTAATGCTAGAGGACAATCCAATTGATAGTTGTATGAATCCTAATATCAAATTGATATCAAGATGAAGGAGCCACTATTTGATTCAAGGAACTACAAAAGACCATGGATTGAAATACCGAGTCGTGCCACCCAAAATGGACAATATTTATCATGGTTCATCGAAACAGACGTGAAACAACCGGAACTGGCGTTCCGACATGGGAATGCCTTATGTCGTCTTAAATTTCTAGTAAATAACGTTGGTTGCTATGGGACGACGTTCTTGGGCATTATAACGGCAAAAAAAATAGCACAGAACAAAACAGAACGGACTTTGGATTCTTTTTTTATTGTTTTGTTTTCATTTAAGGTAGATTTGACTTTGCTTTGATTCTTTTTTTTAATGTTTTGTTTGTATTCAAAGAAAAAAAGACAAATTTGATATGAGCATCACATCACTGTCTTCTTTTTTCAACATTTTACAAATAATGCAAGACTACCAATCTACCGTACATAAATATAGTGATATTTGAACATACTCATTTTTAGCTTACGATCATCAAGCTGAGCTCCTTCGTTTGATTTCTTCTATCATCATTTCCAACATATTTAGCAAACAATCTTGTTTAAGGTAATTTTTCGAATATTTTCGTTTAATCTACTTAAGTTATTAAGAATTCTTTATTTTTATGTGGCTTAAAAATAAATATTAGCTATATATTTTTATCATATAAGCATGATTGTAATCAAGTTGTTATTTAAATAGAAATGTAATACAGTTTTTGATGTGAAGGATTAGTATATGATTGTTTATCATTTATTCTTTTTTTGTCTTGTTTAGTATCTTAGGAACATCCTCAAACTGTTAGCACATTATTAATTATTTTTTTAGAAAATATATTAAAAAGAAATTGAAAATTAAAATGATTGTAATTATACTCATAATTTTGTTATTATTGTACTGATGTATTGATTTTTTATGACTTCATATATTTTATTTTTTTATTACTAATGTAATTTAAACATTTATTAAAAAATTTACTAATTCTTTTTTTTTTATTTTTTTTATAAATCCGTGTCGTGATCGTTCCGTGAAATGTTATTGGAACCAAAATGGTAGAGTCCACGACGGTCGCGATAGGAGTGTCAAAAATGAGCTCGACTAGCCAACCCAAACCGAGTCGATCTGAAAAATATCGAGTTAGGGTTGGGGGTTTTTGGGTTCGGATCAGATTGGATTTGATCCGAAATTTTTTTTGCATCGGGTTGGATTTGGGTTAGCCCGAGTTGATCCGAATTTAGGATGGAGAAGTTATTTTGGAGTTAAATCAAATTCTATTTTGAAAATTGAGATGTTTTATGTATATCAATGGCAGAAGGTTAGTATGACAATGATGAAACATTGAAATAGAAGTGAAGAATTATCAGAGAAAATAGCAAAAAAGGTCAAATCATCCGAGTTCAGGTTTATCGTTTTCAAGTTGGATTTCAGTTCGGGTCGAGTTCGGGTTTGAATTTTTTTGTAATACCCTTGCTTCGACCTCACCCGAATCCACTCGACCCACCCAAATTGACACCCCTAGGCCGCCACGATCATTCTTGCAAACCCTGGTATTTACCATTCCAATGTGGGTCGGCACCGAGACCTATCAGCACCGCAACTGCAAGGTCGTCGTGAGGTTACGACAACCTCGCGAGGTGGTCTAGAGGTTAAGGAGGATGCTCGGATACCGCGGGCACCTCGAAGGGTGCCTCAACCCCACAGCTACCCTTCACCGAGGCACGAAGGGTGCCATACCTCCCGCACCCGCCACGACCTCCGCGGATCACGATGGAGATGCCTGATAATTGGATTTGGGACAGGCTAACTTAGGATCTTATCTCAGTGTTTTAATTCTCTTTTGTATCTTAAATTGTGTTTCTAGTATATTTTATTAGCTTGGATTTATTTGAGGTCTTCATTTTAATTCCTATTGATTTGAGATAATTCATGATTATTAATTTATTATATTTGACTTGGCAGAAAATTAGGATGAGGATAACAACTTGAGGAGAATTGGAATCAAACCCAATTTCATATGGGAGAAGCTCAATTACAAGGATTTCAAATCAAGCCAAAACTTAATTCAAAAAGCCCAAGAGAAAACCCAATTTGAAAAAAATTGGTATGGTTCAGCGGTTCGGTTCAAACCCGGTCCGATTCAATAGAGGTTTAAATATAGAAATCTGGTTCAAGCAGCGTCGGCTCGGGATTCCGCTAGGTTACTCCCAGAAGCGCGATTTCCTTCTTCCTCACGATTTATTCATTGCCGAGACCCCTTTCTTCCCAATCGCAGATTCAGAGCAAAAGACGGCGTCATTCGAAGGTTGACGAACGCTAACACATCCGCCAGGAGTTCTGCCAGAGTAGTCCAGCTCCGGCAAGCAGCTTTTTCACCTCCTCCAACCGCCTGTTGACTACCGACCTGGTTAGGGTTTCAATAATTGACAGTAGCTGGCTGTACCGTATTGTATAGGGACTCTGTTGGAGTGATCCAGGTCTGGTGAGGTCCCCTCCCCTCTCGCATCTGTTGGGTTGGAAGGGTGCAAACATAGTCCCACATCTAAAACACATGGAAAAGATCATGGGTTTAAAAGGATGGAAGATATCTCCATTGGTATGAGGCCTTTTGGGGAGAGCCCAAGAACAAAACCATGAGGGCTTAGGCCCAAAGCGGACAATATCATACCATTGTGGAGATATTCTGATTCCATCGGTACTAACAATTGGTATCAGAACGAGGCCGCTCTTCACCGGACTAACCGTTGGAAGAACCATGATCCAGATCTAACCATGTGGGTGCTCCCTTGTCTGAATCAAGAGAACCAGACACCAGGCAGAAAGTCCTAGTTGTGGCTAGGCAAGAAGTCCTAATAGGTCGGGTGGACCGAGAGGCAGAAAGTCCTGGTAGGTCAAGGATTCGGACATCAAACGGAGACTTTCCGTTTGAGGGGGCCTGTGGTCCTTTGTTTGAGGGGGGATTGTTGGGTTGCAAGGGTGCAAACATAGTCCCACATCTAAAACACATGGAAAAGATCATGGGTTTAAAGGATGAAAGATATCTCCATTGGTATGAACTTTTTGGGGAGAGTCCAAGAACAAAACCATGAGGGTTTAGGCCCAAAGTGGACAATATCATACCATTGTGGAGATATTCTGATTCCATCAGTACTAACAGCATCCATCGGAGCAGCATAGGACAACCCCTCGCCGACGTGGTTCGAGAACGCAAGGCTGCCCTATTCGGCTCCAACCGCCTTTAGCCACCAGTGAACTTGAGGTAAGGACTTTCGGTTTCCTTTCTAATCCCCTTTTCGTGGTTGCAGCAGTTAATTAGGGCAGACAACCGGCGTTCGAATCTTGCGTTCTCTAATCGGACTTTGCCAGAGTGGTCCAACTTTGGCAAAGATCCATCCGTTCCAGTCGGCGTGCACTCAACCAAGGAGATGACACGATTGTATCGGAGCAGCACGAGGTCAGTCAGGTTTTCTATTTTGGATTCCAGATTAGGAAGATCGTAACCCTAATTCCTAGAATTGAATTGAAGATAGTAATTTTGCTTTTTGTTTGTGATTAAATCAAAACCCCATGTGTTTGCAAACTTGTTCTTGTTTTGAGGTTGTTTACAAGTCAACTTGTTCTTGTTTTGATGTTGTTTGCAAATGAACTGTTCTTGTTCTTGTTCTTGTTTTGAGTCTAACTGAAATTGAATTGATAATTGGTTTGAGTTGTGAATTTTGCAAATGAACTGAATCTTGTTTTGAGTTGTGATAATTGCAATTGAACTATTCTTGTTCTTGTTTTTAGTCTAATTGAAATTGAATTGATAATTGGTCTAAGTTGTGAATTTTGCAAATGAATTGAATCTTGTTTTGAGCTGTGATAATTGCAATTGAATTGTTAATTGTGTTGAGCTATGATGTTTGCAACAGAAATGATAATTGTTTTGAGCTGTAAGTTGAATTGAAACCTTAATAATTGTGAAGTTAATTCTTTGGAATGGAATTTGTTAGTTTGGTTAGCAATTGTAGAATGTGAATTTGGTTGAAGTGAATTGAATGTGTTGATAACTTTGATTTAGTTGTAAGTGGTTAATTGAATGAATTGTGAATTTGTGAAAATGTTGAACTTTAATGTAAATGTGTCAAATGTTTGGACTTATTGTAAATGTGTTAATTGGGAATGAGATTGTAAATCTGGTTGTTGTTTGAATGAATTTGTAGTTAGGGTGTATGATATGGATTGATTTGTGAATTATGTATAGTTGATGTTTATTATTGAATTTTGTAGAGTTGGATACTTGTATGTTAAATTCATTAGTGAATTGTAACCTTGAATTGTTAATAATGGGATTATGTGAATATTTAGGATAAATTTGTTAAGTAGGATTAATGTATTCTTGGATTATACTCTTGGTTGGTAATAATGTGCATATAGATGCATTTGATCAATGGTGAATTGTATATTCGTTTGTGTGTAGTTGTTGTTGATTTCAATAATGTTTAATTGTCTCCTGATTAGAAGTTGTTGTGTAAAGATTTCTTATTTGCTCCTTGTTAGAATAACTTGTATTGTAATTCCCTACTTGTTATTAGATATGACCCCTTTCCTATGATTGAATAATATTTATAAATAAAAATCCCTTGTCATGATGTCTAATACAAATTTCTATCATTAGTTTTACGAGGGAGACAACCCAAACCTCTACTATGCTATTTGAGTGAAAATTAGAGAATGTAGTTAATTATAAAATGTAAATTTTGAATGGTGTGCGTGATAAAAAAAATAAATAAAAACACAAATAAATTTTCACACTCATCAAAATTTTGGCACTGTTGCCTGGGAACTAAAATGATGTTTGTTTGTTTTAGACTGTATATTGGTGTTGTTTGATTCTTATATCTTCATTTTATGCATTTATTTATTCATTTATATTGATTTTTACTTTGTTATTTGATAGTAGGTGTATGACTAGGTCTTCTTGTGATAAACTGCTTGAGCTACACCCTGAGATAGATAAAACATTTCATACTTAGCAGAGAATTCAGAAGAAGTCATCTGGTGTTTTGAACAGTAGCTCTTTAAATTTAGAAGTAAAGATGGCAGATAACAACAGAACCTTGAAGGAGCTGGCAGTACCTGATGTTACTTATCAGTACTCCTGCATTAGCTAATCTATGTTGGAGGGTGATTTTGAGCTCAAGTCTGGTATTATACATTTACTTCCTAAATTCCATGAATTATCAAGAGAAGATCTCAACAGACATTTATATAAATTCCATGTGATTTGTTCTACTATGAAACCACATGGAATTTCAAAGAAGGATATAAAGCTGCGAGCATTTCCTTTTTCATTAGCAAGAGCAGCTAAATATTGACTATATTCGCTTCCACCTGGATGTATTACATGTTGGCTTGATATGAAGAGAATATTTTTGGAGAACTTTTTCCAACATCCAGGACTACAACTATAAGCAAGAGCATCTGTAGCATTCAGCAGATTGTGAAGGAGACGCTATACGATTATTGAGAGAGATTCAAGAGATTGTGTTCGAGTTGCCCCCGGCATCAGATCAATGACCAACTACTTGTTCAGTACTTCTATAAGGGATTGTTACTCATGGACAAGAGTATGATAGATGCAGTCAGTGGAGGTGCGTTGGTGAACAAGACTCCAAGTCAAGATAGGGAGCTCATTTCAAATATGACAGATAATTCACAGCAATTTAGGAGCAGAGCTATTGTGACTTGAGGTGTTAGTGAAGACTGATTGGTATCTACAAAACAGCTGGGTTGAAGAATACTCTACAGGAGTTGACATCTTTGGTGAGACAGATGACATTAAATCAAACAGTCCACCCTTCGACTATTCTTGTATCAATGATGAAGGTTTGTGGTATTTGTTCTAGTTTAAAGCATTTCACAGATGTATACCCATCTCTTCATCAACACGAAGCTTATACGGTAGCGAATTAGTTTACTTCCCGTCCCCAGTACCAGTAGCAATACAAGTATGATCCTATGTCAGCTACATACAATCGGAATTGGAGAGATCACCCGAATCTGAGGTATGGAAATTCCTTTCAGCAGTAATATCAGCCACCACCTACATTTCAGAGGCTGAATGTGTTTCACAACAACCCAGTTGCAACTAGTTCACAGCCACAGCAACTGCCAAATCCTGCAGGATCCAAAATTGAAGATCTTATGCAGCAATTGATATCGCAGCAACAACAACATTAGCAGAGGACAGATGTAGTTATACAGAACATAGAAAGACAGATAAGTCAGCTCACTTCTAATCTAAATTAGTTGCAGTCACAGGAGTCTAATCAGTTACCTTCACAGTCTATTCCGAACCCTAAGGGAAATGTCAATGCAATCATACTTTGGAGTGGAAAAATTACTGCAAACCCTATTACATCAATCCCAGCACCAGACCCAGACAGTTTAGATCAGATCATAGAGTTGGATTCACAGTCACGATGATCAGGGTTCGGTGTACCACTACCTTTCCCTCTGAGACCAGTGCAGTCTAGGAAGAGTGTTGAAGAAGAAAAGGCTAGGGAATTTCAGGAGCTTGTGAATTTGTTCAGCAAAGTGTAGGTGAATGTTCCTTTGTTGACAATGATCAAGCACATTCCCAAGTATGTTAAGTTTCTCAAGGATCTGTGTGTTCACAAGAAGAAGCTGAAGGGGAACAAGCTAGTCAGCATGGGGAAGAACATGTCTGTACTCATTCAGTCACTACACCAAAAGTGTGAGGATCCAAGAGTTTTCACTATACTATATATTATTGGGAATTGTGTTTTTGAGGATGTTATGTTAGATCTAGGTGCATCGATCAATGTCATGTCGAGATCAGTCTTTCAGTCACTTGGTATTGGACCTTTGCAGCCTACAGGTGTTATTATTCAATTGGCCAACTGCAATCATGCTCACCCAGCAGGAGTTATAAAGGATGTTTTGGTTAAGGTGAGAGGACTTATATTTCCTGCAGATTTTTACTTTCTGGATATGGAGGGTGAGTTGTCTACACATAGAGCCCCACTCATTCTGGGCAAACCCTTCCTTAAAACTGCTAGAACCAAGATTGATGTGCATGCAGGGATACTTTCCAAGGAGATTAGAGATACTGTGGTTCAGTTCAATATTTTGGACGCTATGAAGTATCCAATGGAGGATCATTCTCTTCTTAGTATTGGTTTATCTGATGATTTGGATTATATGGATACGTTAATTGAGTTTGCTTCTCATTTGAATATTTCTGATATTTCTGAATTATGTCTTAATTCCGATGATTCTGATGTCTTTGATGATGGTAATAGGAGCACAGTTGCATTAGGGTCTATCTGTGACCCTTTCTATTTTGGTGAGGAATATGAAAGTATAGGAACTTGCATACTGGAAGCAACGCCCCAAGAATCACTTGCATCAGTCGTTCAGCCACTGAAGTTTGAGTTGAAGTCTCTACCTGTGCATCTGAAATATGTGTATTTGGAGAAGGACGAGCAACTACCTGTTATTATTGTTAGAAACCTAGAGTCAGATTAGGAGCAAAAATTATTAGATATTCTGAGGTAGCACAAAAAGGTTACTGGGTGGACACTTTCGGATATACCTGGTATTAGTCCTTTTATTTGTATGCACAGGATTCATCTGGAGGAGGATGTGAAGCCAGTAAGACAACTGCAAAGACAACTCAACCCACTCATTCTTGATATTGTAAAGAAAGAAGTGACTAAACTTTTGCAGGCTGGTATCATATACCCTATTTTGGACAGTAAATGGGTGAGTCCAGTTCAGGTAGTCCCGAAGAAATCTGGCATAATAGTAGTGACAAACGAGAAGCCTAAGTTGATTCCCACCAGAGTTCAGAATTTATGGAGAATGTGTGTGGATTATTGGAAACTGAATCAGGCCAATAAGAAAAATAACTACTCCTTGCCTTTTATTGATCAGATGTTAGAGAAATTAACAAACAAGTCCCATTATTGCTTTTTGGATGGGTACACGAAGTATTTTGAAATATGTATCGCCCCAAAGGATCAGGAGAAGACGACCTTCACTTGCCCCTTCGGGACATTCACTTATCGACGTATGCCATTTGGACTCTACAACGCTCCAAAAACCTTTCAGCAGTGCATGGTGAGTATCTTTGGTGATTTATTAGAGTATTATATGGAAGTGTTCATGGATGATTTTTTTATTTATGGCTCATCTTTTGATGCATGTTTGGACTGTTTGTCATGAGTTTTACGTAAATGCATTGAGATTGATTTGGTTCTAAATTTTGAGAAATGTCATTTCATGGTCGAGCACGGTATTGTTTTGGGTCATATAGTCTCTAAGAATGGCATCAAAGTAGATCTTGCTAAAATTAGTGTTATCCCTTCTTTATCTTACCTCACATGCGTGCAAGAAGTGCGAACATTTATTAGACATACAAATTTCTACAAACACTTAATTAGAGATTTTAGAAAAATTACTCTTCCATTGACCCATTTGTTGCAAAAAGATGTGGTGTTTGACTTTGATCAGGGGTGCAAGGATACTTTTGCCCAACTGAAGAAAACACTTGTATCAACCCCTAGGGCTCCAGATTGGGCACTCACATTCAAATTGATGTGCGATGTTTCGAATTATGAGGTGGGAGTTATCCTAGCACAAAGAGTGGATGGAGTACCTCATCTCATCTGCTACGCTTCAAAGACTTTAGATGCTGCACAAGCGAACTACACCACCATAGAAAAAGAGCTTTTATCGATTGTTTTTGCTTTAGATAAATTTAGATCATATCTGCTCTATTCTCATGTGGTTATTTTTTCTGATCATGCAGTTTTAAAATACCTCCTAAAGAAGTCAAACGCCAAGCCAAAACTAATCAGATGGATGTTTCTGCTCCAAAAATTTGACGTAGAGATACATGATAGGAGCAGGAGGGAGAACTTGGTAGCAGATCACTTGAGCAAGATTGCAAGGGATGAAGAGCATGTACCGATAGTTGATGTCTTTCCAGATAAGCAGCTTTTACAGCTGCAGAGTGAGTCCCCATGGTATGCAAATCTGGTAAATTTTTTAGTAGCAAATGTTTTTCCCACACAATTTACACAAACACAAAAAGATAAACTAAGTGATGTAAAATATTATGTATGGGATGAACCATATTTGTAGAAATTTTATAATGACCAGATTATTAGACATTGCATTCTTGATTTTGAGTTTCAGTCCTTATTATCATTTTGTCATTCTCTTGCATGTGGTGGACACTTTGGTACCTAGAGGACCTCTAGGAAAGTTTTGGAATCTGGATTGTATTGGCCTACCATGTTTCGTGATACATATCATTTTTATAAATCTTATGATCGAAGTCAACAAACTGGGAACATAGGACGTAGGAATGAAATGTCTCAACAAAGTATGTTATTTTGTGAGATTTTCGATGTATGGGATATTGACTTCATGGGTTTATTTTCTGTCTCTTTTGAATTTGCATATATTTTATTGGCAATTGATTATGTTTCCAAATGGGTGATGGTCATATCCACCGGACTGATGATTCTTCAGTTGTCATGAATTTTGTTAAGTCTCATATATTTTGCATAGAGTACCTAGAGCAATAATCAGTGATCAAGGGTCTCACTTTTGCAACAGACACATAAAGACTCTGTTAAATAAGTATTAGGTATTACATAAAATTTTCACTCCTTATCATCCCTAAATAAATGCCCAAACTGAGGTATCGAATAGAGAAGTCAAGTTGATCCTGGAGAAGACAGTGGGGTCAGACAGGAAAGATTGGAGCAAGAGATTTGAAGATGTATTGTGGGCTTATCGTACAGCCTATAAGACTCCTATAGGCATATCTCCTTACAGGGTTGTCTTTGGCAAAGCATGTCACTTGCCAGTAGAGATAGAGCACAGGGCCTATTGGGCAATGAAAGCATGTAACCTGGACACTAACAAGGCTGGAATGGAAAGGAAACTGCAGCTTCAGGAACTTGAGGAGATCATATTGGAAACTTATGAGAACTCCCGCATATACAAGGAAAAGACTAAAGGTTTTCATGACAAACACATCTTGTCAAGGGAGTTCTAGATTGGTGACAAAGTACTCTTGTAAAAGTCTCGTCTTAGATTCATAAAAGGTAAGTTGAGATCTAGGTGGGAGGGTCATTACATTGTTACTGATATTTTCTCTTATGGTGTTGTTGAGATATAGGAAACTTCTACAGGTAGAACTCTCAGAGTGAATGACCATCGTCTCAAGAAGTTCCATGAAGGAGTGAATGGAAGGTTGGTGAAAGAAGTGAACCTCAACGACACTATCTACCCAACTTGAAAGGGAGTTATTTGATCTCATCTCTTTTTGTATATATGTCGTTGCTTGTTTTACTTTTATTTGCTTTAATGTATTTAGTTGCTTATCGTTTTCCGTAATAAATTCCCCCTGCATAACTCCATATCATTTTAGGAATTGTGAAAAACTAGTTAACTTGGTTTGTTAATTTTAGAAGTTTATAGTCATGAAAGAATTTTTGGATTGCATGTGGTTACGACTTAGTGATGGACTCTGTTGATAAATTGAGATGATGCTTTGCATATACCTAGTGAGGATTGAACCTATTTGTCTTTTTTTGTGGCACTTGTGGTGACTGTTACTTTAGAACTTGCTTTAATTCTTTCGAGACCACATTACCATGAGGTTGCATGATTCTTATGAAGGTCATTCCATTAGTTCTTTATACATTCACTCTCTTTTTGCTAACATAGGTTATTAAATAACTTTCTTATCATTTGTCATCTTTTCCCTGCCATTTATTTCATTTGTTTTTCTTAGATGTGGGAACTTTGACTGCCGAGATGAGTGTTTTGCTCGGGACGGACAAAAGTTTAAGTGTGGAGGGGGGAATTAGATAGATCACCATTACAAATCATTATGTTTTAATTTTTGTCTTATTTTTAAAGGACCATTTTGTTGTATTTATTTTTGTTTTAGAGGATAGGATTGAAAAAAATTAGTGCACTTCATTTGAAAAAAAAAACTATGGTTTTGAAAATATAGTGCACTTCGTTTGAAAAAAAAAATTTTAACATATGATGAAATTGTTTAAGGATGGATGATAGTAATTTTTTGGTAAAGAACAATTCTTATTTCTCCTATTAAGAACTTTATGGTATAACATGAGGGGATTTTAGTGTAGAAAAGGGATAAGAGTTGTTTACTTGTTATTGGATTATCCCATGCTAGTTTGGAATTGATATCTACTGGGCACTATTTTATTGTGCTCATCCATGAAGCATTTCAGTGTTCCCATGTCTTCCACTTCTACATTGATTTTATTCTCTCCATTCTTTTTCATACATACATACTGTCTTTTTCCTTGCTTATATTTCCTTTGCAATGCTAATAAACCTTCATGATTGTACAATCTTGTTCATATGATAGTGGTGGAGATTAGAAGAGGAACAAGCATATAGTAGTGCATGAACCATAAGTAGCTTGAGAGAGCTCCACTATTGCATGATTATGAGAAAGAGCTACCATCATTTATCTTGTGAGGTTTAATTGTCATCATTCTCAATTTATTCGGGATGGGTTGAAGTCGTTATGTTGTTAATCAATATAAGAATTGAATTCTTGAATGTTTGAGTCTTTAAAATTTGGCAATCTTAGGTAACTTATTTTTACAACTTCTTAACATGATGGATATTGTTAGGGTGGAAAGCATTTTTAGTTTGGTTCACTTGCACGAGACGTGCAAGAATAAGTGTGAGGGATTTGATAATTGAATCTGAGACAGGCTAACTTAGGGTTTTATCTCGGTATTTTGATCCTCTTTTGTATCCTAAATTACATTTCTAGTTTATTTTATTAGCTTGGATTTATTTGGGGTCTTTATCTTAATTCCTATTGATTTGAGATAATTTATAGTTATTAATTTATTATATTTGATTTTGCAGAAAAATAGGATGAGGATAACAACTTAAGGAGAATTGCAATCAAGTCCAATTTTATATAGAAGAAGCTCAATTACAAGGATTTCAAATCAAGCTAAAAATCCAATTCAAAAACCCCAAGGAAAAGCCCAATTTGGAGAAAACCGATCCAGTTCAGCAGTTCGATTCAAACCCGGTCCTGTTCAATACGGGTTTAAATATAGAAATCCAGTTCAGGCAGCGTCGGACGGCGTCATTCGAAGGTTGACGAATGCCGACGCATCTGCCAAGAGTTCTGCCAGACTAGTCCAGCTCCGACGAACAGCTTCTTCACCTCCTCCGGCCGCCTGTTGACTGCCAACCTAGTTAGGATTCTAGTAATCGCCAGTGGTAGGCTGTACTACATCGTATAGGGACTCTGTCGGAGTGGTCCAGCTCCGGTGAGCTCCCTCCCCTCTTGCATCCATCGGAGCAGCATAGGGCTACCCCTCGTCGACGAGGTTCGAGAACGCAAGGCTGCCCTGTTCGGCTTCGACCGCCTTCAGCCATCGATGAACTTGAGGTAAAGACTTTCAGTTTCCTTTCTAATCCCCTTTCCGTGGTTATGGCAGTTGATTCATTCGGATCTTGCGTTCTCTGATCGAACTTCGCCGAAGTGGTCCAGCTCCGGCGACGATCCATCCATTCCAGTCGGTGTGCACTTAACCAAGGAGCTGACGCGATTGCACTGAAGCAGCATAGGGTCAACCGAGTTCTCTATTCTGGATTCCATATTGGAAAGATCATAACCCTAATTCCTAGAATTGAATTGAAGACAATAATTTTGCTTTTTGTTTGTGATTAAATCAAAACCCCATGTGTTTGTGAACCTGTTCTTGTTTTGAGGTTGTTTGCAAATGAACTATTCTTATTCTTGTTCTTGTTTTGAGTCTAATTGAAATTAAATTTATAATTGATTTGAGTTGTGAATTTTGCAAATGAACTGAATCTTGTTTTGAGTTGTGATAATTGCAATTGCAATTGCAATTGAATTGTTCTTGTTCTTGTTTTGAGTCTAATTGAAATTGAATTGATAATTGGTTAGAGTTGTGAATTTTGCAAATGAATTGAATCTTGTTTTGAGTTGTGATAATTGCAATTGAATTCTTAATTGTGTTAAGCTATGTTGTTTGTAACGGAAATGATAATTATTTTGAGCTATAAGTTGAATTGAAATTCTAATAATTGTGAAGTTAATTCTTTAAAATGGAATTTGTTAGTTCGGTTAGCAATTGTAGAAGTGAATTTGGTTGAAGTGAATTGAATGTGTTGATAACTTTGATTTAGTTGTAAGTGGTTAATTGAATGAATTGTGAATTTGTGAAAATGTTGGACTTTAATGTAAATATGTCAAATGTTTGGATTTAATTGTAAATGTATTAATTGGGAATAAGATTGTAAATCTAGTTGTTGTTTGAATGAATTTGTAATTAGGGTGTACGATGGATTGATTTGTGAATTATGTATAGTTGATGTTCATTATTGAATTTTGTATAGTTGGATACTTGTATGATAAATTCATTAGTGAATTGTAACCTTGAATTGTTAATAATGGGATTATGTAAATATTTAGGATAAGTATGTTAAGTAGGATTAATGTATTCTTGGATTATATTCTTGGTTGGTAATAATGTGCACATGGATGCATTTGATCAATGGTGAATTGTATATTTGTTTGTGTGTGTAGTTATTATTGATTTCAATAATATTTAGTTAAGTGTGTCCTGATTAAAAGTTATTGTGTAAAGATTTCTTGTTTGCTCCTTGTTAGAATAACTTGTATCGTAATTTCCTACTTGTTGTTAGATATGACCCCTTTCCAATGATTGAATAATGTTCATAAATAAAAACTCCTTGTCATGATGTCTAATACAACTTTTTATCATTGATTCCATGAGAGAGATGATTCTGACCTCTACTATGCTATTTGAGTGAAAATTAGAAGTTGTGGTTAATTATAAAATATAAATTTTGAATGGTGTGCATAACAAATAAAAAATAAAAGAAAAAACACAAACAAATTTCCACACTCATCAATGCCCACGAGCACACAAGTCGCGGGGATGCCCGCGCAATGCAAGAAAAAAAAGCTTGAGTAATAATTAAACTTATACTTTTAAACTTAGGTTAATAATGTCAATCAACTCCTAACTATAATAGGATAATCTAAATAGATTTAATCAAAGCCTAATAAAACTATTTCATTAATTTAATATATTTATTTATTTTAATTCTAAAAATATATAATAAATTTTTTTATTTATTTACCAGGCGCAATAATCTCATATTTTTTTCTTTTTAAAAAATTATTTTATTTTTATTTTTTATTTTTTATTTTTTTAATATTTAGATTAAATTTTTATTTTAAATTAATATATTTATATTTAAAAATACTGAAACCATATCGGCATAACACAATTCGATACAAAAACCGTATCGTTCCGATCATAAATCAAATTTTAATACTGCTCGAGATTTTAAACCATGCAAAAGACTAGTAGTACAATTTGAACTATTATATTATATAGTTAGAAACATGTCCTTATGAAGCAATCTTAAGAATTTTATAGTACCTTAAGAATGTTTCAAGGAAATATTTATTCATTTTAAGATTGAGCTAAAATCTACAATGTGGGGGTACTCTATCGGGCATGTTCTCAATCCATATGAACTTACTGTGTTCTTGTGGGAGGTAATCTAATTTCTTGTAAAATCAAGAAACAA
>JAOBBC010152887.1:0-10051 GCA_025388495.1 Curcuma longa | reverse complement strand
GGTGTCGTCCTGAACTAGTAATCGTAGCGTTAGAGTATCATGATTTAGTTCCAACAAAGCCTGACGAGGTCAAGTTGATATCTTGGTTAGAATCCCTACAAGATGGTAAACATTGAGACTAAGGGAACAAACATGAATTAGGGACTTCTCCCAGCATTGATATGAATCCGAAATCCTAGACTTATCCATCTCATCTATAAACTCCAAGCCAATCTTTCTCTTTCTCTACCACATCCAAACACACAATCCTCAACCAATTCATTTCCTTAAGAGTCTAGATAACTATCTCAGTGACATTACTATAGCTAATACACACTTCCTGTGGTTCGATATCTTTTTATTACTTGAAGACAACCGTATACTTGCGGTTCACATCAAAGTCTAACAGGGAGTTGACAAAAGAATCCAAGTGGGTTGATGGATGGCAAATCAATCGGTGCAATCGATTGACAAATGATAGCTAGCAAACAGAATACTTTGGAATCGATTGGTGAATTGATTGGGTTAAAGTAATTGATTGGTACAATAGATTGACAGATGATGGCTAGTGAACAAAATGCTTTAAAATTGATTGGTGAATCAATTGGCCTAAAGTAATTGATTAACAGATGGTGGCTAGTGAACAGAATGCTTTCGAATCGATTAGTGAATTGATTATCCTAAAGCAATCGATTGACACAATCAAAAAATAATCATTTTGCAAATTTAAATGGTCTGCAGCTTAAATCACGTGTGACTGGCATGTGAGCAGGGAACTAGAGGGACAAACAAACTGGACTAGAAGAAAATGATTTGAACTGGTTTTAGGGTTTACTATAGCAAACCAGTTCAATTTGGTTCAAAACTGAATCACTTGGTTCAATAACCAAACGACCTTCGATTTGACCCAAACTAATTTTATTCATTTTGTCTTCATAAGATAAAACCCATCATCACTTTCATTTTTTTAAAATATCTTCCATCATGAACCAAACTAAGTTGGTTTAATTTGATTCAAAATTGAATCATTTGATTCAATAACCAAACGACCTCTGATTTGAATGAAATCAGTTTCATACATCTTGTCTTCATAAGATTAATCCCATCATTTTTTTTCCTTTGTTCAGTCCAATCAGACTTTATTTCTCTCATTCTGAGAATCTAATTCTCAAACTTATTTTAAGTCTTTCGAAGAACTTGTAGTGCGTGTGACCCAATAGATTCCCAGTTATATTGGTCGTCTGTAATTAACTATTAATTATGGAATGATTATTAGTGATATCTAGTAGTACATCATGATCTCCAATTGATCAAAAAATTAATAATTGATTCTAGAACATTTCTAATTCCTTTAGCAACTATAATGAAACGTGCCTTGTTGCTTTCACCATCTTATACCCGCTTGGTTCAAGACATGGTCTATATGTGTCAGTCTCCACTAAGTTGACTACATCATACCTAGCCCAAGCTTATTTTCTTATCTTGTGGATCTAAGTTACTTATACACGTGTCCAAGAGTATCATACTCTTGACATGTGATACTTTGGTCAAAGACTTTCAGTAACAATCCTAACAAACGACCACAGGATATATGCCTCCTTTTTCAAGGAGTGGTGAATCCTCTGTGGGCTATTTAAACACCTTCGGGCACTTCGACTTATACTCAATTATCCCAAGTTCACACCTCCTCGGAGATGTTTGCTTAAGATATCAAAGTATAAGTCTCCATAACTAAGGTAACTTGAATACCGCAAGTCAAAAGAAACTTACACTTAAGCTGCACTGAGATCTTCATTGACATATGTATAGAACCATATGAAGTCTCAAGGTAGGTCACTTCAATGAACTGGTTACCTTTAACCAACATCCACGTTTATCTCTCAACATCTAATATTTCTAGCTAGTGAGAATAGTTATTTGGCAAACTAAGAAGTTTAAACGTACTAGTCTTAACAGAATCGATGACGTCCACGTTTATCAATTCATCGACTATGAATAATTTCAATACATTCATAATTTCACATGTAGAGATACTCACTAGTTATGATCTAATCATAAATTTTCTCATGCTATGAATCGTATTGCAGATATTCAATAAATGAGTTTAAGATCCAATCAAATACATAGAAAATGTACACTCAAATAGTAAATTACTATTTATCCAATAAATATTATAATTATAAGGTGATTGCTTTAGGACATCTCTCAAATATAATAGACTCTCACTTGGCCTAAGGCCAATCGCTATGATATCCAATACCACGCACTTCTATTTGTTCCTTAAATTTACTTTAAGATAGAGATTATAAGATCTACAAGGTTTCTTTCAATGAGAATCTTCTCGATTTGTATTTCTTTTCTATTGATGATCTTTCTGATCAATTGATATCACCGAAGAATATATTTGAATCGATGGTGAGACTTAAGTTCCTACACGATTGCTCCATTGTTGTCGTAGTAAATAAGTAATGCTTCAACAATGGTTGGAACCACTCTAAGTTCAACAATGAACTTCCTCATCCAAACCGCTTCGTTCGCTGCTTCATAAACTGCAGTGGTATCTTATTTGAAACACTTCTAACTTATTACGCCATAATTTAAAGTGAATATGTACCGAGACTGTGACTTGAAATCATCCTTGTAAGATACCAAAAATTTCATTGTGGTGGAGAATGGAATTTATCTTGCAAAGATGAAATCAACGAAACCAAATTGGATAAAATCAGATATTATTTGGTTAGTGAACCAAACGATTCAGTTTGAATTAAATTGAACCAATTTAGTTTGGTTCGTGATGAAAAAGGTTTTGATAAAATAAAAGGGATGGGAAGATTCGTCTTGAGAAGATGAATCAAACAAAACTGATTTGAATCAAATCGGAGGTCGTTTGGTTAGTGAATCAAGCGAACCAAGATTGAATCTGGTTCGCTACAGTAACTGGTTCAATGGTTATTAAGATTTAAGCCAGTTTAGTCCAACCCTAATCCAAGTTACTGTGCACTCCTAGTTAAAACTAAAATCGCGTGAGGCCTGTTCGTGAGCGCTCCTGTTTAGTGGTTTCCCGAAACCCTACTTCTTCTCCAGCGGCGCCATCAGTTGAATCTCGCCACGCGACGTTATCGGCTACAGCGAGGAGATACCAGAGAGATTCTTATTTGAGCGTGCAAGCATGGCAGCCGATCCCGAGCGAGACTGCCTTTTCGAAGGCTGGTTTCCTTTGCTTCGATCGGAGAAGAAAGGGAGCTCGATTGCTGATAAGTGGCATTTTGTACGGGTAAATTCGGGTTAGATCGGACCGATTTGATCATATTTCCTATTAATAAATTGGATATTTGGGTTGATATTGATGTTGAATGAATTTGTGGTGTTGATTCTAATGCTCATCAATTTATAAAAATTTTCAGGTATTAATTTGTGTATTTAATGTTTGCAGGAAATCAAGAGGAAAATAATGATAAATTGGAGGGCTAAATTGCAAGAAAGATCAATCCTGGTTCGAGTTGGGCTCAAATAAGATCCTAATTGACTCAACCAATTCCAAAATTTGAGAAAATCAATTGGATTCGAGTCAGGTTCGAATTGAAGATCAAATGGACTCAACTAGCTTTGAAATTTGACTCAAACTTGGGTTAAATCGGTTCAAATTGATTCAGCCAGCCCAAGCACAAGCTCAGCCCAAATCCTAATTAACCTAGCCAAATCACATTTCAATTCAATCTGGTCCGGTTCATTGGCCGGTTCAAGCAAGGTTCAGCAGAGCCGGTTCACCTCATTTGAATTCAACTGGCTCAATTCCAGATTTCGGCCGGTTCAGTTGCTAGGGTAAAAAGAGGTCACCGGTTCACAACGCAAGGGGGCTCCTCGCGATCAAAAATTGCGAGCACTGTTTGTTTCTCCTCTTCGTCGCCGCCGCGGTCACGAGCCCCACCGTGCGCCCTCGCTGTCACCTTTCCTCAGTCCGATCAACGCAAAGCAAGGGCGCAGTGTCCTCCGGTTGTCGAGCATCATTGTCGCTGAGGATTGTTGCCGTGAGCTCCGGTGACATCCTCTTCCTCCCTCCATTGTTCGATCCTTCTTTGTCTGCGATTTGCAACAGCGATGGTAGCCAGCGACGGCTCGATTCTTTGCATCCACAGAAGAACCGAAGGGTAACTGGTCCTTGTCTGCGATTTGCAGTAGGGAATGGCTCTTGTCTGCGATTTGCAGCAGGAGATCATCGGCCTTCTTCGACCTCCATTAGTCACCGGGAAAGGGAAGGTAAGGGAATTTTTCATCTTTGTTTTTCTGAGGTTTTTATCTGCGATTTGTAGCAGGGGCTTGAGATGGCAGAGACTGAAGGTTCCACTGCGTTGTCTTCTCCGATCACATTCCGTCGTGAGCGATTTGCTCCGGTGCGACCACTGTCCAGTTGGTGCGAATTAACCGGGAGTTGCTAGAAGCTTTGTGCTGTGCCGATTGGGAGAGGGGAGTCTCCTTTATCATCTCCAATTTTCTGTTCTATTTTTCTTTCCTTCGTGTCCTGCTGTTGATTTGAATCAAAACCCCCTCCATTCACTGTAAATACACTGTAACCTCTAACCCAATGCCTGTTCTCTAACCGTAAACCCTAATCTTGTTCTAACCTGTAAAATACCTAATCCTAACCTTGACTCTAAATTAACTTCTAATGTAGTGTAGTTTTGTCTCTGTTGTGAGCTGTGCAATTAAAGGACACCATATTTGTTGATGTGTTAGACCTCTATCATTGTTTTATATCTTGTTTAAAGATTATGAATCAAATTGTGAATTGCTACTCAAATTTGTTGAATGATGTGATTTTGTGACATGGTTTGGTTGGGATGATAAATGGGGATGTTGTTTTGTTAACTGAGTGAATAAAGGTTACTGCACTGTGGAATTGTCTTTGTTGTTGTTTGGTTTGATTGTAACAGCATGAAGTTCTGACAAGGAATGTATTTTGTTAAGGCTTTATGAAGTGTGGTGCATTGAATGGTTCCATTAACTTGTGTTGGGAATGTTTTCGTTGAGTTGCAACATAATCCTAATGAGATGTGATGTTAATTGTAAAATGTGTTGAGTTGAATGACCATGGAATAGTGGGTTGAAAAGGGTGTAAAGAGAATGCTAAATGTTGAACTCATGGGTTTTGAAATTGTGTTAAGTGATGAGTTTTGAAACTGGTTCTATGCTTGTAGTGATTGAGTGATGCATGATGTGAATATGTGATGTATGTAATTGTGTTTATGTTGTTGTAATTCTAGAATAAAATCAAATTTATTATGTTAACCAATAGTTAGATTTGTAGAATTTATGTTGTATAGTTTATGTAGGTCATTGTATGAATTGTATGATATACATTGTTGTGGTATAATTCATGTTGTAGGTTATGTAGATGAAAGCATGTTCAGAAAAGGCATCAACCAGCAACTTCAGAAAAATTATCTCTACTCATATCCACGTTGAGATCTCCGGGAGATGACATCACTAAGTCACGTGTCATGTCTCTATTTTGATACTAGTCGAAGGAAGGAAACAAAGAGATCCAAGAGAGAACCCATGGTTCGATTTGGCATCCGACGGCTAAAAGCAACCTGACAATATGAAACGAACTAAATGGAGGTGATGAAGCCATCGTTAGAAGGTCGGATGACCCACTACCGACGAGGGGCAACAAGCCTAATGGCCTCAGAGTTCCAACAATAATAATTACTTGCTAGAACAATAGCCAAGGGCATAGGAAGAATAACCTCATGGTTAGAACTCTCTTATCTAGTGGTTGTTCGATTCTCCTTAGGGTGTTGCTGGCTGTGACCAGCAACCACTCCACTCCAGGCTGTGGATGACCGATGGAGGAAGGGAGACTGGTGGCTGGCCCCTCTTTGCCAACGGTGGCACCACCAAAGGTGGTGACGACAAGAGGAAGAGGAGAAGTGAGCACTGGCTCAACACCTTTTCCTCTTGGACGGCGGTGACACTAAGGGTGGATCGTGGCACGAGGAGAAGTGGGCGGCAGGATAAGAGAAAAATCTAACCCTTAGGTTTTTAATTTTATTAATTTTCTCTTCCATAGAGATCTATTTATAGATCTCTAATGGGTTTGATTTGTGAATCTAAAACTCATATCCATTAGTCCAAAATCCAAACCAATATCCTTAGGTTTATTTCAAGACCAAACCATGTTGGCTCCAAATTAAACCACCTTTTAATTAAAACTAAACCAATTAGTTTCTGTTGGTGCCCCGACTAGTTTTAATGTGATTAACCAGGTTAAGTTAGGTCTTGTGTTGTTCTAATCCCTCTACTGAGTGTGCAGGAAATTAGGTACGAAGAAGTCAAGCGTAAGACATAGCGGACGAGATGGGTTATGCGGGGAAGTGAGCTGACGGGCTCGGTGTAATCCGAGGGCCGCGGAAGCTACGGAAGAGTACGCCGATGGAGCGAGAAGGATGTGTGCGACGTCCGAGGGACAAGAAGCTGTAAGATCTTCTAGGCGCTAAAGGCAGGTGAATAGCGCATTGTCGCTTTTCCAAATTTGTTCATTTCTATCAAAGACTAAGTAGCGGATTAAATAACAATGCAAGGGACAGACATATTTTTTACTTGGTTCCTAACCCCCCAGGGTTAGTACATCCAAGGCCTATGTACGGGAGGCGCCCGTCCACTAGTGGTCTCCTTTTCGAACCTTGTTCGGAGGCGGAGAAACTCATCTTACAGTCCATAAATTATAACAATGATAAAGAACTGAAAGTAAATACAATAAGAAAAGAAATCAAACACTTCGCCGATCTGGAAGTCCTGAGCGTCGCACACTCCTCCTGGATCTTCCCCGGTTGCTAGCGTTTGGTCTCGTTTGCATTCCGAACCACCACTAAACGAAGAGGAGAACTTCTAGATTCATATCTTCCATCTGTGCATGTTCACCTTCTTTTATATGGCACTCGAGTTGACTCTAATGGGATCTCGAGTCGACTCTAATATCCTCTTTCTCCGCGGGCTAGATCAGATTTCTGTCACTCGAGTTGGCTCTAATTTTTACTCAAGTCGACTCAAGACACTTTTGAAAGGTCTCTGAGAGAGATTCAAAACACATCCGGCCGTGCCTCGTTCTGAGTCCCGAGTCAAAAGTTATGATCCGTTGAAGTTGGACTCCTCATGTGTTGCCCCTGCATCATGGTTCCTGCAAGACAAGTATGCAAACAAAGCAACACATCCTATCCTTATTTTGTGGGTCTAACTTCAGATTTCTACTGAAATCCTGGGTAAGTCTGATGCCTACCATTCCACTCTAGGAACGTGCCCTTACCCACTCCACTCAGGAGAATTTACCTTTGTCAACCAAGTCCTCCTGACTTGTTGGACTTTTCCTCGGCTCTGTCCTTAGCCCCCAAGATTTATGCTGTGGCTCGGTCCTCTCTGACCAGCCCAGACTTCTGCTGTGACTCAATCCTCCAGATCAGCCCAAACTTCTACTGTGACTCGGTTTTCCAAACCAGTCCAGACTTCTACTGTGACTCGGTCCTCCAGACCAGCCCAGACTTCATATGGTGCTTCGCCTCTGCCAAGACTTCTGCCTGATCCTCCAAACCAGGACTTTCCTTTGCCTAGCCTACAACTAGGACTTTTCCTTGCCTAGCTTCACTTACCAGTACTTCCCTTGCCCGATCGTCCAGATCAGGACTTCCACTACCTAGTCTAACCGACTAGGACTTCTTGCTAGTTATCTGACTAGACTTCACCCATTTCCACACATCCAAACATCAAGTCCTGTTTGGATCAATCCTTGGTCAAACTGACCAGACTTAGGTGTATTGTCAAATATTGAAACCCTAAGAAAAATCTAGTACTTCTTGCACCAACAAAAGCTAGGAGGAAGCATGCTCGAGGGGCGAAAGGTCAGAGTTAGGTTCGGGTGAGCCTAACTCCGATTGGCTAGAAATCACCCAACCAACGATTCTACAAAAAGTCAACAAAAGTCAAACTATTGACTTTTGACTATTGACTTTGACCAGAATAGAAGACTTAGACTTGAACTTTTTGGTGGTGAATTTTGAAAAAAAAGAAGAAAAGATAAAAATTATCTTTTATCATATAGAAGATAAATACTTAATTTTTATTAAGGATAATTCTCTTTATCTTTTATTAAAGATAAAGTTTATCTTTTGATGCAGGAAGTACCAGATGATTGAACCTTGGTTTTGATAATGACATCAGGTTCAAGTTAAGTGTGCAGGGAGCACAAGTAAAGTCCTAGTTGAGACTAGGCCAAAGATAAAGTCCTAGTTGTAGGCTAGACAAGGACAAATCCTGATTTGGAGGATCAGGCGGAAGACTTGGTAGGTCGAGTGCACCAGGTGCAAGCCCATGTAGTGTTAGAGGATCGGGAAGCATGACCAAAGTCCAATTGGGTACGATCAAGAGGACTAGAGGATTGGTGAAGTCTGGGCGGTCTGGAGGACCGAGTCGCAGCAGCAAATTGTTGGAGGCCAAGGACAAAGCTGAGCAGGAAAGTTCAACAAGTCTAGAAAACTTAGTTGGCAGTCAGGTAAATTCTCCTTAGAGGAGTGCGTCGGGATCCGTTCCCAAAGAGGAACTGTAGGCGTTAGGTCTAACCCAATATTTCATCATGGAAATCTAAAGTTAAAACCAAAAATTAGTTCAGAGAACTGACTTTTCAATCTGTATTTTTATATATTTGGAGCTAACTTATCTTGTAGATTGGGAAGTTGAAGTCTTTGACTCTGGGCGACTTAAACCGAGGTTCAAGTTGACTGGATGGTTGAGTCGACCGGAACATGGATTCCAATCAACTTGGGCTCGGATAAGCGCAGTGGAAGTCAAAGTCTATCGACACCCTCCACGTCAGGTTCAAGTCGACTTGAATAGGGATTCCAGTCGACCTGAAGGCGAAGTCAGCCGCAGAGAAAGAGGATCGCGGTCTACGTGGGGTTGACCTGAGATGCATTCCAGTCGACCTGAGTGGGTTATAAAAAGAACTTCGACCAGAGGCTTTGGACATCAATTTCCATACTTCCACGATCAAGTTTTGTCGAGCCGACGACATCCTGAGTGAGTAGCAGCATCCATTCAAGTCGTTGTAACGCCGGATTCGCGCTAGAACGAAGATCTACAAAGCTCCAGCACTTGGGGAACGAATTTGTATTTAATTATAAATCTGATAATTGTTTTATCGTGATACTTTTTTATTCGTTACAAACTTATTTTTGTAAGGAAATAAGTTAATTAGTGGATTGCTCGTTCAAAAACAAGCACAGATCGTGGGCCTTGAAGTAGCAATCTTCGATTGTGAACCAAGAAAAAAACAATCGAGTCATTCGTTCTTTCTTTATTACTTTACTAAGTCTTCCACTATAGCTACACTTTGATTTACGTAATCGAATGCTTGAATTTTCAAAAATCGAGAAAAATGTTTAAGCGCTCTTCAGCCCCCTCTAGCGCTTAACTCGATCCTATATTATCCTTATTTAATCAACGGCTATGATCAAAGCCTATCTCCGATCAACGGTTAGGATCGTATCAACGGATCAACGGCCAAGAGAAAGTTCATCTACGATCAACGATCTATTCTCTTGAGCTATAAATAAGACTTAGAGTTTTAGAAGTGAAATCATCAATTTACTTTATAATTTTCTCTTTAAGTATTTGTGTTATAATTGTAAAGGCTTCTCCGCCTAAAGGAGTTTTGATTGAGCGCTAACTGCCTTAACGATCCAGTTGCAACCAAGTTTCTTTTTTAAAAGACGAGTGTTATTCTTCTTAACCATCTATTCACCCCTATAGCCGGTTCAACCTGATCCTACAAGTGGTATCAGAGCGAGTTCGCTGCAGAAGGACTAACTGCCAACTGCAGCACTGTCAACCAAAATGGTCGAACCCATTATCTACCCACCAAAATTCGAGGGGGAGTTCGCCGAATGGAAGCACAAGATGGAGGTATTCTTCACGACAAAATTTGAATTATTTATAATAATGTAGTTTGGTTTTGTAGCTCCCGTAGAAAAGGATTTAACCAAATGGAGCAAGAAGGACCAATCTGATTTTGTGGCAAATGGAA
>JAOBBC010152371.1:0-10056 GCA_025388495.1 Curcuma longa | reverse complement strand
AAATTTATTGATCTTATTACTTAGGTTTAGTTGTGAGTAGATTGAATTGAAGCACAGTGAAAGCATAATAGGGAGTGCTGCATAATAAAATTCTTAGATTAGTCATTTGAAATATAATTTGAATTACTATGTTATTTCTACGCTATATGAAGATAATAAATTTGGGGATCAAATTTTTGTTAGTGGGGGAGGATGTAAGATACGAGAAAATTGGAACTCATCTTGCGAAGACGATATGAACGAAACTGGTATCATTCAAATTAGAGGTCGTTTGATTAGTGAACCAAAGAATTCAGTTTTAAACCGAATTGAACCAACTTAGTTTGGTTCATCACAGAAGAGATTTTGTTAGAACAGATACAACGAAAAACTTAATCTTGGGAAGATAAATTCAACAGAATTGGTTTGAGTCAAATCGGAGATCGTTTGGTTATTGAACCAAGTTTGAACCGGTTCACTACAGTTATTGGTTAGCTACAGTTGCGCTTGGTCCGGGTTTGGTTCATTTCCTAAGGCTGGTTTAGCCCCAAATGGGTTTTCTTTAGCCGGTTCATGCGACTAACCCTAATCGCCACTGTACCTCCTCATTATAACGAGAAAATCGTAGCTAAGCCTAATGTTCGGTTTGTTTCCTCGCCACTATAGCCTCTTCTAGCTGGCGCAACGAAGACAGCGGTTTCTTCGTCCCCAGTGTCGCGACGCAACCCTGTTTCCTTACGATCGCCTCCGTCCGACCGTGAACTAGCTCCGTCCGACGACAATCCCGCATTGTCTAGTTGCAATCTGAGCCTCCTCGCCATGTCGCCTCCCTCTGTTGGTGTTCGACCATGATTCTTCCCCCTGCCAAGCTCGCAATCGGGGTGTTCCTCTGCCGCAATCTCTTGTCACCGCAGCCGAGCAACCGACGCCTGTAGCCAGCCGCCGCTTTCGATTTCCGTTCTTCTCGAATGGAAACCCTTGAGCGCCGCCTCCCTCTCTCGTGAGTCCAAGAATCAGGGTTAAGCAAATTTCTAGGCTGCAAAAACTAAGGTGAGATTATATGTTTACTATTTGGATTCGTGGGAATTGTCGGTTGATGTTGAATTGGTTGGATATGTTGAATGTAGTTGCCCTGTTGGGGTTGAGCATCATGACATATACATGATAGAAGTAGGTGTGTAGAGCATTGTTGTTGTTGTTGGCCTCACCTGACACTATATGATAGTGGCACAAGGGTGAGAGTAATCGTTGCATTAAGTTGGGTGCAACCAGGACTGGCTAGATAGCCTCCTGATCCTGCCCGCTCCCCACTTGTTTAATAGTGGTTGTTGTTGGAGCGTGTGCATCTTTCCTGTCGTGCGCCCCATTACACTACACTTGGTGAGTGTCTAGGGGTGGCGAGTGAAGACAGTGACCATGCATTTCACATGTGCATTATTTGTTAGTAGTTGTATTTCGCATTCATAATCATTGCACTTATTGTTACATGACTATGGCTATTACACTTGCTGATTTATGACTGTGATCGTATTGCATGATACTTATTGTTGTACATAGTTTATTGATCTCATATGTTATCCTACTGTTCTCTTATATGTTGATTTGTTGTGCACTTTCCTTTTTATATCCATTGAGTATTGTATACTCACCACTCAGACCCTGGGGTTTCCTTGATTCTCCCCAGGTAGCAGGTAAGGATGGTATTTGAAGCTTGAAGTTCTACTAGACTGCCCTATCTCATAGTAGGTGTATAATTCGTTGTTTTTACGTCGCATATTCATTTTTAGACTGTATTGGATTGTCATTTTATTTCGTAGAGTTTTGAGTCATGTTGGTTGGTGGTTCTATAAATTTATGTTCAACTTAATGTGGACTTGAACCGTAATAGTTTTCCATTACAGTATTTCTGTTGTTGTAGCTTTGTGGAGTTTTATCATTGCTTGTGGTGAGCTGTATCGTAGTGTTTTGTGATTTTTCGTGGTTATATGGTAGTATGTGCACGGGTTGGATATGTGGTTGTGGCCGTGTTGGCCTTTAATATTGTAATTAGTAGTTTATTCAGTTATACTGAATTAGTATTGGTCGTGTGGGCTTTCTATACCACCATGTATCAGGGAAAGTTGGATTGTTATAGAAGAGATGCTGTTGAAATTTTTCGGACGGCTGTCTCTCGGAACGTGACAATTTTTATCATTTCTCTTCTTATGCACTTAACACATGACCTGATTGTAGTCCAGAATAATTTAATCTAAGTATTTTATTCAGAATATTCATAGAGAGAATGAATGTTAAATGCACATAATAAATTTGTTTGGTAGTATTGAACAACAATTGCACGTAATGTCTTTCAATTATAAATTGTTATGCATAATAAAATATGGATTGCATTTGACTATCCACGAAATTTTTATGTTATCTATTATAAAAGAATTTGAAAAAAAAAACGTCTTATACTCCAAATGCAAGCAATATGTACAGAATATTAATTATTTAATTAAAGTTTATTAATGATAATGGTTCTTACTTCTTACATTGACTAGATCAGATTAGGATAGTACAATAGAGAGGTATTATCCCTATAGCTAAATCCAAATAGATGGAATCTATTTCTTATGTTTATTGACCATCTAGCTCAACTCTCTATCAACACAATGGACTGGTAAAAATTATTGTTAACTAATATTTTTACTATATATCCTCTCTCTTTCTTCTTGTTTTAATATTTCTCATCAAAATACATATCTAATGGCAAAAATATTATAAAAACTTGCATAAGTTCAACCATCATTCAATAGAAAGGTAAAAAAGAATCAATTATAAGAAAGAAACAATCTAAATGATAAAAGAAAATTATTACTCATATGATAAACTCCCCAAAACCTAATTAACATGGATCAACTTTCCTATAGATATCATTGATGATTTTCTTGTAGATCCCCTTCCTTCCCACAAAAATTCTTTTGCTAAACCCTCATAAGATTTATTATTGTTCATCATCTTTAGTGTAGTCCATTATTAAAATTATTGACAGCCAAGATTACAAAATAAGTGTAAGAAAAAGGAATTAGCAAAATATATATGGATGTGTAGCATCATAATTTTTTTAAAAAATTTGCACTAACCACAAGTTCTATCACCATTCAACACACAAAGGTGGAAAACAATCAATTGTACAAAAGGAATAATCACAATGGTAGGTCAACCAGAATAAATGCGATAATGTTCCTAGTCATAAATGAGAATTTGTTATCTTATGACTAAAGGTATCATGGTGACAGGAATTTCTTGTAAGCAATTTGGTTCAACTCTTAGTTCAATCATTATGGAGAGACTAATTTAGTAGCAAAAATAACTAGCAAGAAACTGTTAACACTTCGCAATATTACTAGCAGGATGCATAATAACAAATGACAACTAATTGAGAAAAAAATGATCAAAGATTTTAAATAATATCTAGAATTATAAATTACATTGAATCTCCAAAAATTAAGGATGCTTCCTCAAGAAATTGATGAAGCTTATGAGGAGTATCATCAACAGAAACTTTAAGTTTTTCTCTTCTCGTCCCTGTATGCTTGGGTAGGAATAACAGAATGCCAAAAAAGTGTAAGAACAAAAGGTCAAAAAAGAAAATTCTCACACATATAAATAATGTTATAAATAGTTGTCAAAACCATGTGGGAATATATATGCAACAATTGAGATTTATCCCACTCGGTGGGGTTGACTATATAGATCCTTTTACACTATTAGATTTTATCTCCTACTATATAATTATCTATATTTAAATAAATTTTATCTTATTTTATTATTATTAATTAAGTTTTATTTGATTCTTCTTCTTCATTTAATGTGCATATTTATCATAGTTTTACATCACCTAACTAGAACACATATAAAATATGTATGATTACCAAATTTGAATTTAGATACCTTCATTATTTCACAACATTCAAATTGATGATAACGTCAAATCAGATTAATATTCCAAGGAACTTGATAGTTGATATCAATAAACTACCAAAAAAATTTCAATCAATAAAAATTTTAAAATGGCATTGACCAATTCCATACCAAGATCACTGTACCAACATCACTAATTAGTGAAATGACTTCACCTTGTCGAAGCTTCTGTAATATAGAATGTTCACATTCAAACTCATTGAATTTGTGATAGCTAAGCTACAAAACAAAGTTATATTCAGAGAAAAACAAATTGATGATATACAATTGGTTATTGAAAAATAATTACAAGTAATGCAACAAATTAATTCACAATTGGAGTTGTAATTCCATAGTAAAGAAGCAACTTCCTAGAATGTCTCTTGTCTTTGAAAAGTATTGCATCTGCAGATTTAAGAATGCACAATGCCCTATATTTTTATGATAAGAACTAAGATAGGATTTTAAATTTGACAAGAAAACCAAAAGAAGATGAAATTTTGTACAAATAATAATTTATTATTTGTGTATGCTTTATTTGCCTAATTGAGTAAATCTTACATACATGTTAAGATCATACATATTGCATCACCACAAACTATATCATTCCTATATGTATAAATACACACTGTTTAGTGAAGCTTGATAGCTTCTTCTCAACCATGGTCACACAACACCTCCAAAAGATAAAGCACAATTAATTATTCTGCTAATACATTTTTGTTAAGAGTTAAAACAAGACCTTTGTTCAAAAACAAATATGAACAATAAAGCATATTAACTATACCATTACCCTCAAAGACTTGAAATCAAATTCACATTAGATGCTCTCTCATTCTAAATATCATTCACAAATATATGAGTTGTAACTCACTAAATCATCATGTTAAAAAGGCATTGTATGCTTTAATTTGCATTTGTTACTTGGTTTATCAAGTTCAACATCTTCAGACTTAATTGACTGATATAATCTCGGTCATTTTTATTCTCGTCTCATCTTACAAGTAACTGATCTTCATATAAGAACCATGATTAGACTTTTAAAATTTAACACTGACTTACCAAGTGATCAAATCTAGTATAATATGTGATCTAGTAAATGTTCTAAACAATGCTTATGAGATTATATGAGAGATGCACCAACAATAACTATCTTTTAACAACCACATAACTTATCGCAAGGTGATATCTTACAATTGGAGTTGCAACTAGGTACAAAATAAATTTTACAGGTACTTGAAAGTTCAAAGACTACACTGTTCAGATAATAAAAGTACAGATAGTATGGATATAGAAGTAGTTACTCAATCTCAAATGAATCCCTGATCCAAGAACCTCTCTACTCATTTCAACATGTTCTGTATTAATTGTAGCTTGAATCATGAGGTGCAAAACTAAAATAATTGTTGTCTGTTGTTTGCTAGATTCACCATTATCAATTTTAAATGAAAGATTGTTTGTATCCTCGATCTACTAGTTCTACTATCTAGCGCAGAAGTCTTCCACATATTTTCAAGTTTTATTTCTTCATGAGTCTCTTGGTTTAGCAAAGGCATGCTAGAGCTAAGACCAATTGTATCTCAGAAATTAAAACTAGCACCTTCTCGATAGCATAACTCGACAATTATCCAAAAAGAGACATGTGTAAATAGACAAAAAAAAAAACTTCTTTGGTAAAAGAAACTATATATTTATAAGTAAATAATAACAAATCACAATAAGCAATAAAAGAGAATTTTTGAACAAAATGATTTTCCAAATTCTTAAAATGGGATTAAGTTCATATTCAACAGTAAATGATATTTCCATTTCTATACATGAAAAACTTTTGTAGTAATAATAATAATAAAAGATGCACTTTGGGCATATGAAGATGGATAATGTAATAAAAATAAAGAAACAAAATGCAACCATATCAAAAGAACAAAAGAATTGAAATAAAAAGATAGCCTTCTATGAAATTATCATAACCATAATAATTGCAAATATAGTTTTCCTTCTTAAACAATTTTTCAAAATATATAAATAAATAAATAAATTGAGTGTGGACTATATATGACTGAGTAACCAAATACATGTAGCAAAGAAATCATTTGTCAAAACTCAATTAATCATGTTCATGCTTAAATAATTTTAGCATTGGCTACTAAAGTCTAGTGTAACCCTCAATCTTTTTCATCCGGGCTTGAGACCAACATTGGCGATTTTATTTTTAGTTTCTCTATCATACAACTACACTAATACAATGAGCTAGGAAATAAAGAACTAATTGAGATGCTTTATTTTGTTCGACCCAAACAAACAAGACCACCATTGACCTATTGAACTCTACAATTTTACTCAGCTACCCTTCAACTAATTGAATTCAAGATGCTTCACTAATATGCTAAAGTAAAAAATAATAAAATATCTAAAAATAAAATAATACGAAAGATGCATGACCATAGAATCATCAGAATAGACCTAAAGTATAATAAAATATTAAGCATTCAAAAGAAATAAAGTAATACTCAATATAATTTCTTTAGGATGTCTAAAATCAATTAATTGAATCTGTAGTGTAATTACGAAAGTGCATACCTACACAGGGGACAAAAGTAACTATGGTGTAACCACTCTCTCAGACAAGCATTGTGGAAGAGATGGCGACACGGCATCGCCAATAACTCCTCATACTCCTATACTTCGGTAAACAAATGACACATGAATCCATCTCTACTGTAGAGATGGTCTCCAGACTCTCAACGACAGTTGTAGATGAAGATATAGGACTCTCCGGAGGTGCCTCCACGATGACATGCTCATTCTGACCTAATAATGTAAGATGAGACTCAGACATCAAAATATGAAATATATCATCGGTGTAATCAAGAAGAGAAAAGACTGTTAATATAATATATGAGATAGACCACTCCCTTGTCGCATTAGATTCATATAAAAATGTAAAAATAAAATATATACTGAGATATAAAATTAGAAATTTATATGGCCTATGAAATTTGTCATCACCACATAAGAAAATATATATCTGATATCCTCCTAAGTCGAAGCGTCAAAATCAGAGAAGTTAGAGAAATATTCCGACCTCAGATCTTCTTCTGGATTATTGCTTGGAGGCTATTGACTGTCGACATATATTGCTTGGGCATTGATTCGAAGAGCAATTCTTTCTTCTCCATCCGCAATCCACTCAGATAATGTCACAATGTCCATATCTTCGCCCTCGATGAGGAAGGCCAACAGAATGTCTTCATCCTCACCATAACGAAGTCCTCAACCGATTCTCCACTCATCAGACTATCTTCATTGTCACTGCTAATAAAGTTGCCACTATAGGAGTGGGCACTCATCATTAATGACGCATATTAGGATCCCGTCGCATTAACGACGCATTAGCGACACATTAACGACGCTACTCCGTCGCTATATTAGGATCCCGTCGCATTAGCGACGGAATCATAATTTTCGTTGCTAAAATTAGCGACAGAACTAGATTCCGTCGCTAATTCTGTCGTCACTAATTCTGTCGGTAATTCCGATTTTTTTGTAGTGTCAGAATGTCTTCATCTGTGTCATTGTTGTCCCCGTTCCTGTCTCCATTCCCGTCGCCATCGCAAGAATCGTAGAAAAAGTCACCGTCGCCGGCACCGCCGCTGGGGTATGAATCACCAGCGTCGGCGTACCATGGGTGTCGATGTCTCTAATGTTGGCGTCGTCGTTCCCGTCAATGTCACCGTCGCAAGAATTGTAGAAAAAATCGCCTTCGCCGTCACCTGGCATCAAGAGAAAAGTCGTAATCCTATAGAAATTGTGGAAAAGCGTCGTAGCCGTAATCCTATAGAAAACCCGTAACCCATGGAATTAAACCGTAACCAAGGAAATAAGCCGTAACATATGAAATTAAACCCGTAACCCAAGAAATTAAACCCGTAACCCAATGAATTAAACCGTAAACTAAGGAATTAAACCGTGCATTAAACCCAATTGAGAAAATCTAATATGAGCCGGTCGAAAAAATTAAATACGAAGAAAACCATGCATTAAATCTAAGGAATCATTAAGCAGTAGAGAAAATTAAATATAAAAAATTAAACCAATTTTTTTAAAAAATAAGTATTTAAATATTAATAATTTTTTATAAAAAATAATATTTATAATACTAATAAAAAATTAAATTTTTAAAAAATAAAAATCATAAAGAATTCATCTTTAATTTGTTTTATAAATTTTTATTTTAAATAATAATTTTAAATTTTAAATCTGTATCAAAATTTTATTTTATTAAAGAATAAAGAGCAATGATACACTATATGAAAATACAACATGACACACTATAGATATGGGTTACACGTCCATGCAGTGGATCTCACATCCATGCAGTGTAGTGTATCATGTTGCATTTTCATATTGTGTTTTTATGTAATATATCATTTCTCGAGAATAAAATAACACATAAAGATAGCTACATATCTACCAGTAGACTAGACTGCCATAATTGTAATAAAAAGTAGAATCCATTATTCCAACAGTCCTACATGATTGGTCTCATGATTATCTATGAAGAAGTATATCGAGAAGTTATAATTGATTATTGTAGAGAGGATATTTTTCCTCAAGACTAGACTATCACAAGCATCATTAGAATTTATTTCATCATTTGAGAAATTGTGAAATATTAGACTCATTAAAAGAAGTATATCATTATAGCACTGTCTGTGTGGGTGTTATGCACTGCCTGTGTGGGTGCGATCATTATAGCACTGCTTGTGTGGGTGCGACTATTATTGCACTGCCTGTGTGGGTGCTAGTATATATTTATTGTATATTATACTGCATTGTTGTTTACAATATCTTTGTGTGTGATTGTTGCACTTGTATGATATATGACTGTTGCACTTGTATGATCTATGACTGTTGCATTGTATGTCATGACATGCATTGCATGATTTTACATGATTCCTATACCTATTACACCGTATTGATCTTCCTTTGTTATCTTAGTTGATATATCATGATCTATTACCATGATTCCTGTTACCTGTTGATTAGTAGTTATCTTTTCCTTATGTATCCTTTGTAGAGACTGTATACCTTTTTATTACCTCAGTTGATATATCATGTTCTATTACCCTGATTCCTGTTACCTGTTGGTTAGTATTTACCTTTCCTTATTTATTCACGGTAGAGACTGTATATCTTCTGTATTTCTGTTGTTATTACTCCTGCTGATATTTATCTTTACATGCATTTCTTCCCCGTACCCACTGAGTATCTAATGCTCACCACCCAGATCCTGAGGTTTTTCTTATTTTCTCCTCAGGTAGCAGATAGCTTTCTTGGAGCTTGGAGTTTCGGTCGACTACTGCTGTCTCACATCAGGAATTGATTGTTGGTTGGTATAGTTGTTTTCGTTCAGTTGTGGTTTTGTATTCCTCGTTGGATTTGTAATGTGGACATGGATTGTAGTATGTTGGATTTATACTTGTTATCGGTTGTGGATTCGGATTTTGATGTTTCCGCTTAGTATGTGTTGTTTTTGTCGCATAATTGTCTAGTCGTGTATGTGATTATTGTTGTGTGTGGTCGTGTAGGCCTTATCTTGCAGGTTTGTGTGTATCAGTGATGTGTATTGGACCTGTAGTCCTATTTTCAGTCGCCTATGGCTGTGTATACATGTATGTATTAGGGGAATTGTCATAGTTACTGGGGAGATGCTGTCGAAATTTTTCGGACGGCCTCCCGGGGCGTGACACACACTATAGGTATGGGTCACACATCCATACAGTGGATCCCACATCCATGCAGTGTAGTGTGTCATGTTGCATTTTCATGTTGTGTTTTCATGTAATATATCATTTCTCAAGAATAAAATAACACATAAAGATAGCTACATATCTACCAGTAGACTAGACTGTCATAATTATAGTAAAAAGTAGAATATGTTATTCCAACAGTCCTACATGATTGGTCTCACGATTATTTATGAAGAAATATATTGAGAAGTTATAATTGATCATTGTAGAAAGGATATTTTTCCTCAAGACTAGACTATCACAAGTGTTCCGGTCAAAAACCGACGGCAGTCAACCCACCAGTCAAGATTATGCCACCACAACCTTGTGGGCCCGAGGGAGA
>JAOBBC010152269.1:0-10057 GCA_025388495.1 Curcuma longa | reverse complement strand
GTTCGAACCCATGCGTACTTATGTACAGAAGATCTTAAGTCTTCCCCCTTAACCACTCGGGCAAACCAACCATTTGATTTTTAAAAGAATTTTCAAAAATTCAAAAAAAAATGTTTATTAAAATTCTAAAATCTCTTTTGAAGAATTTCTTTATGAGGTAAACAAAATCATCAATTATTATTATTATTTAACATTATTATATGACTGTTCAATAACAATTTTAAAAAATTAATTAATATAATAATTGATCAAAATAATTAATTTTTTATTGGTTTGATTTTTATGACAAAATTTGGTTAGTCTGGTTTGTTAAAAAAATTCAATTTGTTCTCTTTGATTTAATCAGTTCGATCAATTAATTTGGTGTAATCAACTTCCAATTCGGTCAATTAATTTAGTGTAATCAACTCTTATATTAAAAAAAATCAGTTCAGTCGATAAGTTTATTCTATTTGATTTAATCGATTCGATCAGTTCAATTAATTAACTCAGTTCGATCAAATCGATTTGGTTAGTTTGATTTGTCAAAAAATAATAATTTATTTAATTGTCAAATTCGTATGTATATTTTTTTTAAGCATTCAAGATATGTAATATAAAGTATTTTTATCACAATATATTACCTTTTAGCCACAGTGGTGAGGAGACTAGAGAATATTTTAGTTAACATATATATAAAAAAACATCTTAAATTTCAAAAAAAAAACTCAATTTGGCAAATAGAATATAAAGCATGATTAATAGGAGTATTCCTCGCATATCATCATGAAGTCGATCGTATGAGATCGTTAAAATGATAAATTCTATTTTTACTGAAATAATTAGTAGAAGATTCATTGTGTTTATATTTCTAAAAGTTCAACTTGATTATTAAGTGCTTTTTATCTTGTTTTCAAAATTTATTTTTTAAATTAATTAAAGTTTAGTTGTAGTTTATATTTTCATACAATTAATGTAATTCTAAAACATTTTTTTATAAATTAATATACTGAATATACGTGAGCATAATGAAAAAAAAAATCAAAAGTTAGAGAAGCAATTTGAACTTCTCGGAATTTCCTTTCTCTTTTCTTCTAGACAAATTCAAGCTAATACAAATAAAACAATAGGCTTAATAATATAGAAAAATAACAATAAAAAATATCATAAAAGGTACGGCGACAATTTGTTATGTGAACTTGATTAGCATAATATGTTACATTTTTATTTAATTATTTTTGAATTTAATAGATGGATTTAATTATTTTTAATATATATATATATATATGTGTTTAATTAATTATGTTTGAAAGTAGCTGCGAAATTTATTAAAAGTAAACCTTACCGTTGTAAAGTATGCTTTACTTAAATTAAATAATAACGAAAATACATAATTTTAAAATGGAATTTCTTAAAATCTCCTTAGCTATAGATTCGAACCCAGGGGCACTTATTAAATAACAACGAAAATGCATAATTAAAAATGAAAATTTTAATATCTTTGTAAACTATAAGGGTGTCAATTCGGATGGATCGGATTGAGTTGGGTCGAATTATAATAAAAATATTATTAAAAAATCTTAATCCGAATCTGACTCGAACCTGAAATCCTAAATTCGAACTTGAACCTGCCTAACCCGATTAACCCGCCTAACTTGAAAGAATTTTTTTGTTGATATTTTTTTAGATAATTCTTTATTTTTATATCCATATTTTATCATTATCATACTAATATTACATAAAACACTTTAATTTTTAAAATAAAATTTGATTTAACCCTAAAAATATCTCATAAATACTAAATTCGAATCCCATCCGAATTTAGACCAATCCAAAATTTTCAACCTGAACTTGACCCAAACTCGAAAATTGTCTCAACCCTAACTTAATTTTTTTTTGAGTTGGATTGGATCGGATTGACGGATCAAGTCAAATTTTAACACCCTTAGCTGGCTACTAGTTCGAACCCATGCACACTTATTAAATAGCGTGGGCATTTCTTTTTTATCAAATAGTTAAATAAGCACTCTATTTTATTTTTTAATTAAAAGGACATCTCATTTCTCTTTTTTTATATATATAATTACTCAATTATCCTTCATTATACTATTTTCATTATTATCCATATTTTCCGTCTAAATCTGGAATATGAGCGTATTATAGCAACTACAAAATCGTAGCTATTACACAGTTGTAGCAGTTACAGTTTCATAACTATTACAACTGAGTTATCACACAGTTGTAGCAGTTACAATTTCATAGTTGCTACATATATAGTTATAACAGTTATAAACTTATAGTTGTTATAACTATGAATATTAGGGCATCCACAATGTTATTGGATATTCCATCCAAATATTTGTGGTCTCCACATCCACATCATCAATCAAATATCTCTTTCTTCAAATATCTCAACTTTCACAATCAAATACACCACAAATCAAATATTTATGGTCCCACCTATTATCCCTATCTCACCTATTATATTATTTTTTATAATAAAATAATTAAAAATCATTGGGCAAAACTTTTTGTCCGATGATTTCAAATCTCCTCATAAATATCCCTATCAAATATCCCCTATTGGAGATGTCCTTAGATAAGTTTTGAGAGATCATAATTTTTATCTCGACAATATATCAAATTGAAACTCGGTCATAGATCTACATTTGTTACTTGGTATAACTTATAACCCATAATAATTTAGTCTTAAGTAAAAAAAAAAGTCATTTAAAGGTTTTTAGGAGGTTCCGAAGAATTTTAATCCTCTTTATTTAAGATTATTTTTCATATTATAACAATTACGATTTTATAACTGCTATAATTGTGTGATAACTTAATCGTAATAGATACGGTAATAGCTATTTTTCATATTTTATATCAATTGTAACGGTTACATAATTATAATAATTATGATTTTATAGTTGCTATAATATACTCCTATTGATAATTCTATAAAAAAGAGACATGATTTGATATGAGCAATGATATACTATATGAAAAATATAGCATGAAATTCAACATGACACACTTCATGCAGTGGGTCTCATATCCATGCAGTTGAGTTTCATATTATATTTTTCATGTGGCATATCATTTTTCATTTGATATTTACCCTGTTGGGTTCGAACCCATGCTTTCTTATGTATAGAAAATAACCCAGGCTCGCTTATGTATAGAAAATCTTAAGTCCCCCCCTAAACTCAAAACAAACTGCCATTTGTTGTTTTAATATTTAAGATTATTTTTACCGAAATTGTAAAATTTCTTTTGAAGAATTTCTTCATGTGGTAAACGAAATCTTTTTGGCTATTTTGATGATGATATTTTTTTTTTTTAGCATATTCTCTTTTGTATCATTAATCTAATATTGTCTTTTGCCACTCTTAATGAACCTTTCTTATACACAATGATGAGAGTCAATATTAAACCTCACTAATTTTATCTAGAACGTAAGCCTAAATTTTGGTATATATTTTCATATGTTTTAAGTAATAGTTAATACATAAGAACTATCTAAAATTATAACAAATATAAGAACTATCAATACCACCATTAAAAACATAAAAACTCACAAAGAAAAGAGATCCATAATAGGGATGAACAAAAGATCAATTAAATTGAATTAACCGATCGAACTAATAAAATTTGAAAGTTTAATTTGGTTTATGCAGAATATTTTTTTTTAAATCTCAATTATTTCATTTTATTCAATTCGATCTCAATTTATTAAATCAAACAACATTAATCAATCGATTGATATTGCTAGATCAGTGTAAAACATAATTTATTTTATTCTAATTTAATTGATTCGATGAATTAATTTGATATAATCAATCCTGGACTCACCACTTTCATAATATATTATAAAAATAAGGAATGTGATGGAGGGAAATAATTCCATTTTTTATTTATTTATTAATAATATAGAAATCGTCTTAGATATAGAGTTAGTTCGATGAATTATTAAATTAATTAAATTTTTTTATCAATCGATAATATTTCAATTTAATCTGTATAATTTATTTGTAGGATGTAAAATCGAAATCAAATTGAATAAATTAAAATATTTAATATTTAATATTTTTTAAAAAATAATTGAATCGAGTTTAAAATTCTATCATTTATCAATTAATTCAATTTAATCGATCTTTTAATCATCTCCATAATAATAAATCTATACTTTTTTATAAATTAATTTAAAATTAAAAATATCATTTTTTCTCAACGTTTAAAATATGAAAAGAAAGAATAATGTTAAAAGTGTACGTGTCATTTTAAAATAAGAATTAATTTCTAAAACAACTTAGTAAATCCATAATGCATTTGCTTAAATTCTCCTCTTAATTAATCAATAGCAAGTCAACCTTAAATTCTAGATCACCAACGTGCAAATATAGATTCTATTTAAATAGGGAAAATAAAATAAATTAAAAACAAGTGGACGAAAGTACATAAATTTTTTATGAATTTGAAACCAAGTGTTTCATTTATGTTCATTAATTTCTTTATTTCTAGTAGTATTGATTTACTTCTATGTCGTGACCAACTATAATTTTTCAATTTACTTTTTCATAAATGATCATGAGATCGACCATGTAAGACTGCTGAGGTAGTGAATTCCATCTTTTACCGAAGATTTTATTTGATAAATATGTGTTATCATCAATATTGAATTTCATTTACATGAAAAAAAATTCTATCGATTCCGAATTTCAATGTGTTCGATCAATTAATCTGATATAATCAATCCTTTATCTATAATTTTTTTATAAAGATGAGGAATGTAATGCCGTATGACTGATCATCCACGAGGCATATGGACAATTGAAAATCACGATTATGGATGGACAAATACCTGAAAGTTTCAAACACAATCGATCAAGATTTCAAATATTGACCTACGAACAGAAGAATCTATCGAATAAGGAGAAAACGTACCAGTTCTAGATGCTGATCTAAAAAGTGTTGAAAAGAGGTCGCCGAAGTTCTCTACCTTCCATTACGCCAGCCGCGACATGGTCCTCACATTGACAGTCATCTCTATCTCACTCTCTTGTTCTTCGGTTTGACCGGACCCGGCCTACGATAAAAGGGCCCAACTGCAACATTATTATTTAGCCGTTGTGGAACCACTCCTACAATTAGGCATTTTTTTCATATCTAAAAGAACAAAACTAGTAATTACTCAACACGGGGAAATCTATCATTTCTGTGAAATTAGAGCTAAATAATTATACCAACTACGCGTCACGAGCCAGGCCAAAGGTGCAGCTTGATAGAACAAAATCAAGAGAATCTCATTTCAAAAAAGAAGACGATGCACAACAGGTTACCTGATTCGTGTGTCAAATTTGGTCGAGTGCTCCGCGATAAGCGATTTCATGCAACATAGATGGCTGAGCTATTTGCTTAATCAGTCATGATGTAGTGGTTTTTTTGTCAACTTCTTGTTTGATTACTTCAATAGTTGGCCACATTATGCCAAGTTCTTGTTCTTTCTCATGCTGGGTTCGTTGTTTCTTGATCCCAAGTGGTTTGATTACACCCATAATAAGATACAAATGCTGAGTGAGTTCTTGTTTTGGTTCCAAAATGAGAAATTGGTCATACAAAAGATTACCTCGTTCACGGCAAGTGCTCCGACGATGAACTACTGATGCAGACTTCATGCTCTATAGCGCTGAGTGACTTGCTCAATGGCTCCAACAATAAGTTACATGTTGAATTACTCCAACAATAGAATTCATGCTGTTGGACCCATGGGTTCTGATGTCAAGTTGCAGTTCTTTCAAGGAAAAGATGATGAATTGTTTGAATCCAATTTGCAACAAGATGCCGACGCTGAGTCCATATTTTTAATCCCTTCTTGTTCGATCGCCCACAAAGTAACATACTACAGAGCTGAAGGAGTTATCTTTTTCTGCAATAAGATTACAGTGCTACCAAGCTCACAAAGACAATATAGGATGAGACTAATGCTAGAGTTCACCATGAGGATGAAGAGTAAATAAACAATGCACCATGACTTATCAAATCATGATTCAGGTGATAACTGTACCTAATAGGGAACTGCAATTTCAGAATCAGAGCATGCAACATAGATCACACGAAGTAGATACTTCTGCCAGGTTTTCTCCATGTGAAACTGCAAGATGAAGAAAACTAATCATGAAACTAAGTGATAAAAGATTGCTAACGATTGGGAACTTAACGAATTATATAAATCCAGTTAATGTAAGTGATGATGAAGTCGACAGACATTTTAGGGGAACTGTCAAGCAGTATTTCACCAGCAACTTGAACTATGAAAATTTTCCAGTTAAAGGTTTGAGAAGCTCCTTTCCACTGAATGCAGGCATTTAATGGAAAAGGGAGATCTGCAGGTATGAACTACAGATTGAATTAGAGGATGTGAAGCATGTAATATCAGAAAAATTATAAGTAAATATAAAGTCTGCAGCATCACACACCTCAGAATCAAATGCAGCTTTCAAAGTGAAAGAACCTGAGCACGATGTGTGATCGCAATTTTTGAAGAAATATAACACGCTATATTTTGGGGAAAACTCTGCACCAAGGTTTCTGGGGCAATTTGCCAGAATTCACAACAAATGGAACATCATCTGGTGCCATTATCTCTTACACTAAGAATATTAGATGCATTCACGAGATAAACAAGCTTGGTGACTTTATTTGCGAAAACAATATTAACTCAGTTTCTAGAAAATCCTGCTTCACAATAAAATTAGGAGGCATTTCCAAACATATATGCATACATACAGCTATTTTTTCACAAAGAACCATTGTCGCCTTCTTCAATATTCACAAGCTGAAGTAGAAAGACAATGCAGCAAGAAAATATCGAGATAATTGTCTTATTAAATCTCTCCTTTGATATGCAGTCAAAATGTTTGCATATTAAACTGAAAAGCAAATTTAGCAATCTCTATTAAAAATAATCATAAGAATGTACATGAACTAGAAGCTGCTGAAGACCAAAGTGAACACAAATGGTCCAGTTTTATAAGATCGTGGGAAGGACAAAACGTATAGTGTGCCTAAAAAGGAATAGACAGGAATATTGTCTTGGTGAAGCACTCACAGCTCTATATCAGACAAGACTAATAGATGACAGAAAGGATTCCATAGCAGACCAAAGTTGTCCAGACAAATCACCCTTTGGCATTGAGAGATTGAAAAACCAATTCTTATACTTCTGATGAAGAAATCACACAACATTAGTTGATAAATATAGCGAAAGAGTTCAGCTACAAAGTATTAAGTTATAAATCGTTTTTTGAGGACAATTGTCATTGAAACATGTTCATCATCATTACAGGATGTAAAATAAAACATCTTGAGGTATTACAAAAGAAACCTTCCTTCCCCGATAAAAATTCTAAATAAACTCGAATTTTAAAAGTTCAATTTACCTTAAGATGCAGAAAATTCTGATCTAAGGCTGAAACTTTGGCTACAAGAAGCTACAACATCATATGGAACAGGAAAAAGCACGGCAGACCTGAGATTTGGTAGAACAATAGTCCATTAGTCCCATAGATGGCCTGTCTCACCCTTTGGTTTCTATCTTGGCTTCAGGATTAAGCTGATTCAAGAATTCCAATGGCTTTTCTGTCTGCTTCCTAGTCCTCTTAATCTTGTGGGTAGTCAGGTTTCCATGAGAAAACCCATACATTCTGAGGACTTGATTATCTGCAAAATTGAAAGCTCTCTCCATGCTTTTCAAGCATCTCTCCACAGGGTAGTCTCCGTAGCTACCACAAGGCTTGCAGCCAACAAAATGAGTGACGAATGGCCACCTCTCGTCCCCTAGTCCGGGATGATACTTCTCCATCATTTCCTCAAATTTCTCCACCAATCCAGTCCAGAATCCATGAAGGTAGTAGGAGTTTTCGATGTAAACCTTGTCTACCCACCGATTCTGCTGCGATAGCAGTAAGTAAATGAGCGCCGATTGATCGTCGGCCTCGAACGCCGGCCGACCCTGCAGTTTGGCAGTCAGTATCTTTCCGGCTTCATCTCGAATCGGACCTTTTGGCCCCATCGGCGCCCACGCATCAATCAAATCGAGACTCCACTGACAATTGCGCAGCAGAAAGCTACCGGTGTTGAGGGCAATCCAGGAATTTTTCTCAAAGAGGAGATCGGGATAGCCATGGATAACGAGATTGTGCGAAGCATAGCGGTCGAGAGGAATCTCGAAGGCCATGTCGGTAAAGAGAGCATCGCTGTCCATCCACCAGATCCACTCCAACTCCGGGTGCGAGAGCATCAGACGGCGGATCAGCGGGAGCTTCGCCCAGTACCCTGCGAGCTCCTGGTCAAGATGTGCCATATTGTAGACGATCTCGATCCCATGGATGCGGCAATAATCGATCTTGTTCTTGGTGCCCTTCAAAAGGTAATGGTCACCAATGGCGTTGTCGCAGGGGTTGGGCGGGGATCCAGTGACAAGTAAGATCCTCGGCTTGCCGGTAGCGATCCGGTTCGGGAACCCCGGGTTCTCGGTAAGCCACCGCCGCCGTTGCTCGTCCCAGTCGGAGATCTTGGAACCGAGGGTGTAGTTGGCAGCGGCGGCTAAGACGTCGGAAGAGGTATAGTTGAGCGCGGCGGCAGTGGAGTTAAATCCGAACGGGATCTGGTCGCCCTCGTCCGGGTCGGAGTCAGAGCGGATCTCGCGGAGGATGCGGTCGATGTCCTCTACAACCTTCTTGTCGGAGTCTTCGGAGGACTCGGAGCCTCCGCCGGCGCCGACTAGGCTGCCGATGCCTACGGTGCCGCGGAGGACGAGAATGGTGACGACGCCGCAGAGGACGGTGATCTTAAGGTTGTTGAACGTCTTGCGCATCTGTCTGCGACGGGTAAGCCTGGAGCGGGCGGAACCGGGGAGGTCCCTCGCCGGCGGCGTCTTGCCTTCCTGCCCCATAACGGGATTCTTCTTCGGCGGAGGAGGAGACCACGACGCCGATCGGTAGTCGATGACGTATTTGTTCTACCTATGCTGATGATGGCGATTGATCCTCAATCTCACCGTACACGAAACGCACCATTTTGATTGGTCGTGTCTTTCTCTACATCAACTTTAACGACCTTCACTCCTGTTTCCTGTCGCAGTCGGTGGATGAAAATCCTCGTAAAATTGGAAGGTCAAAGATTTTAGCGTTAATTAATAAAAATTTACCATAGTTTTTACAAAAAAAATATACTTATTTTCACATCATCACTTATTTCAATTTTACCTTCTTTTTAATTAAAATTATATTTTATAAGGCAATAAATCCTTCTCCAATTCAAACCTTTTTATTTCATTTCTTACTGTAAAAAATATCTTAATTTTTGTTGTGCAAACATTAAAATATATATATATAGAGAGAGAAATGCTACACTATGCAATGAGGAATCCGCGATTCATGCGCGATACCCGCGACCAATCGCTGTTGCCGTCCTTGCCGCACCATCCGGCCACCGCTGGTCGCCGCCTCGACCGCGATCGATGCGCCACTCGTTGGCCTTCAGCCGGCGGTGGATTCCGACTGTATAGTGGTCGAAAACAACTGTCCTCCACTGCGTGCCCACTGTCAACAGCGATCAGGTTGGATTCCGACCAAATTGCGGTCGGAAACCAACTAAGGAAGGACCGACATCGCACGTCGGTCCTTCCTCGGTTGGTCTCCGACCGCGATTTGGTCGAAAACGGTGCTGCCACTGCCGATCCTGTTTCCGATCGAATTCCGTCGGATTCCGACCACTATCCGACCGGAATTCGACGTCTGACAAAACGCCAATGAGCGGCGCATCGATCGCGGCTGAGGCGGCAATCAACGGTGGCCAGACGATGCGACAAGGGCGACGACAACGGCATATAAAGTGTATTAAATTTTAAAATATTAATTATTGGATATGAAGCTATATAGGCTTTTTAATTTATCCTAATTAGCTAATGAAAAAATTCTGAATTAACACGATCATAAACAAATAAATAAAAACAAAACAAAACTTTTACATATGTACAAGTAAAAGTGTTTTTCCAAACTGTTGCTCGTGTTCAAGCTCC